>MU001848.1:0-91448 GCA_010093585.1 Melanomma pulvis-pyrius CBS 109.77
CACACACACACACACACACACACACACACACACACCATACATACATACATACATACATACATACATACATACATACATACATACATATACACACAGAGAGAGAATTGGGGGGGGAGTGCATAGTTTGTTCTGTGTCACAAGAGGCTATAAACGCTTCTACTTGCAGCCAGCTAGATTATCTTTACGAGAACTACGCCTTGAACCGCCTTCATGGCGTTGTTGTAGTGTTCATATTTGAGAGCGCCACAATACCGCACAGGGCGCAAACAAGAAATTCTGTCTTGATATAAACCGTATTGAAAGCATTGCTGTAGCCAAGATAAATTCCCTAGTCCAGTTCATATGTATCTGATTCCCGGAGCACACGTCAGATCGTTCCGACACCAATTTCCTCGTTTGATAAGCCACGAAATACGGTATCTTTCACTCCTAGAGAAACCACTAGAAGGATGAGTCGAAGCAATGGTAATGGCAGCCACGAGTTCCCGGTTAGATTTATATATGAGGGTCAGTTCAACACTCAGAAGGTGTGCTGGTACAGTACTGGTATACTCGTTTCAATTGATGATGAGAGTTTTCTTGTGACTAGAGATAACTTTCAATGCCGGGAACATCTGCCAGTGCATGGGCAAGAACGATGGCGGGTTTGGACTGTGGATAATTCCAGACAAACTCTGACTTCTGTGGCGCCTACGCTAGATGGTAGAACTGATAGAATTGATTACATAGGCCCAGAATATTCGGTCATCCCATTTAAGCATAAAAAACAATTCAAGTCCATGCAGGTGTGAACAAGCTAATTGTTTGCTGTGGTCAGGCGTTCAAGTTCGGCCAAGCACATATATCAATCTGTTTGCTTAGCAGTATACTTGATACCGCCTTTGTTCTATTCCTTCTGTCATCTTTCATGCTACTCTTCGGATTCTAGACGAGGTTGAATACTTATTCCTACTCCTTTAATTGATCTCATACAGCCAATAATGGGATAGTAACCTATATACAATCATCTTGTCTGGACGGTATCTGAGTTCAAAATGGACATCTCCGCAAAATAGTCAGCATGCACGACCTTCCACTTAGCACAGAGCCAGCTTTCTCATTTCGCCACTTTCAAGGAACGCAATACGATACCGAGATCGAGGAGATATTTGGTTGGGAAGGACGAGCAGAAGGAGACGGAGTTCACGGAAAATACTGCAAGCTTTGTGCCAAATTCATACACATTGAAGTCAATGGATTGAGCCAGATTTCCGGGTTAGTACACTTTCAATTCCTTCGCAAGGAGCTGTTTCATCATGCCAATCGTCGCATAAAACAATCTCACCTCTTCTATGTCTACTCAGACTGACTTCAACAGTATCGCCGCGGCCACATCAGCGATCACTCTTTACTTAGCAAACACCTCCCTCCCTAGCCTTAACTTTTCCAACAACATACGGGTATACAATCTCCCTTACCGTACAAAGAAGCAAGATCTAGGGATCTATTTCTGGATTCCAAGTCCCCGTAGGCCAGTTTCAAGGAAATCTTTGTTTCCTGGGATAATATCAAGTAAGCTCTAACGTTTGCCACGGGCTAACTCGTTCTTTACCTGATTTTTATTGTGATTCCGAGGCATTCAAAGGCAGCCATACATTGTAATTTACTCGAACTCAAAAGTATGCACTATGATGTCCTATTTTGTGGCGTTTGTAGCTGACTTAGTGTGGCACAAAGGCAGCAGGCGGGGAGGGCACGGGCTCTCACGTACAATGCATTCACTTTCAACTGCAGCGCCACTAGCCCCGCCATATATAAACCACCGTTCATTTGCATTTCTCCTACTTTTATACTTCCCTACCACGCAACTCTCAAGGAAACAATCAAACGCAACCCCAGCAACTGTTACGAGCTCGATCAACTAGCCAAAACAATTAGTAACTCTGCAGAGTTTATTTATTCCTGCTCTCTAAGCTCTCGTCAACTTGTCTTCTAATTTATCCCCTCCCGCCTCTCCCTCACTCCTAAGTCAACCCAAGACTGTAAGTGAGCACCCTGCTTAACCTCGGACTATCACTGACCACATGGTAGCTCGCAATATAGAACAACCCACAACAAATTTTCTTAATCACGATTCTCAAATGTCTTCATCCGCAATGAACAGCCCAACGACTACCGTCTACGTTACAGGACTCCCTGACAACGCTGAACCTGCCTTCATTTCACGTAAATTCAAATTCGGTCAAGACGTTAAGGACATTATTAGCGGCGGAGGCACCTCAGCATACATCATATTCCATTCACGAGCCGATGCAGTGGCCTTTATTCGGGACATAAATGGAAAGATCCACTTCTTTGGCGAACGCGGACATGGCCACAAGGTCCATGTATTTTTTTGTGCTTCTGACGAAGCCAAGGGCCATCTACGACTTTCGGACTTCCTCAAGGCTCAAGAGGACGAGCCAAAGATCGTGAGCAAGACAATCCTAATCTCCAACCTCTGCAACAGCCTTGCTGCCCGTGATCATCGTGTGAGGAACGTCAAAGAAATGTTCCTTGATGACCTTGAGAATACCAATCGCAACATGTGTAACGAGCCTGGCTGGGAGGACGAAGAGTTGGTACACATTGAGGTCAAGACACAGAATGATGGCGAAGCCCTTTTACGCTTCAACAAAGTTAGCACGGCCACCCAAGCTGTCTCTGACTGGAACGCAAACTACTGGAAGTCTACAACTATATATGCCAAGTGTGTTCCCGATGAGGAACTCGACGAGATACTTTCTCAGCGAGCGCAGGGCACTGCAGATAGGACGATCAAGCTCTGGATCTACGACCTCAAGCCTGAGGCTGACGAAGATTATGTTTATCGTATCTTCCATCCCTTCAAGGTGAATGACGTCAACATTGTCAACGGCAAGAAGAGCCTCTCCGCACTTGTGTTCATGTCTGAATCAGAGGCTACTTCATTCCTCTTGCGGTACCCAGACGGCAAGCGTGGCCACTTCGAGCGCCGGTACATCAAGGTCAAAATCGATTCAAGACAGACGGGTTTCACCATGCCGACCGCACCCTCGGCCAACGTCAACAATGTTAATGTCACCACATCATCCTTGACGGCCAATAATACTGCTAGTCCACTCTTCGCAAATGACGTGCGAGTCGACAACCTTAATCCTTACGCTACGCGCAACGACGTCAAGGAAGCATTCAAGACCTCCGGCTTCGACGTCTCCAAGGTTGTCCTCAAGGATAAATTCGCATGGGTCGGGGGTTTCAGCTCTCAGGACGAAGCCCAGCGTGCTGTTCGGCTCGTTAATGGAAAGAAGATTCGTGGCTGGGGTGTCCGCCTCTCGATGGCCCAAAAGTAGGAGCGGGCAACTGGAAGGTGAAAACTAAATTAGTGGTATTGCCATGATTAAGCAAGGTTGAGAGTGTAGGGTGATGTTATAACGGGAGAACAGGAACTTCGCTATTCGCGGCTCTATTTGTTAACTCTCTGTACTATTTTGAATGGAATCTTTTGAAACCCACTCTCCTACTATATCATGTGTTATATATAAGTGAATGCGTTCTTGGTCCAATTGAAAAATGGTCCCTGAATCGAGGCTGCTAGGTTAGGTTACAGAGAGACTATGCAGAGAATTAAGTTAGCTAGTATACCACCTCCTTTGCAGCTATTCTCTCCTTCACCGCCATGCAATTCGCGAATAAATTTACAGTGAAACAGTATAACTTATTTAAGCGACGAAACGAGGTCTCGGGAACGTCTTTGCAAATCTCAAGCCACCACAAATCGTTTCAATCAAGGTTCAGCTTGGATTAGATTTAATTCTCGGGAGGATGATTAGGGTCCTTGAAATAGACTTGATAGGGAAAAAGTAGAGACGGCAGAAAGACATTCTAATTTCACTACCTTTAAGTGTACATCACAGATGCGAAATTACCATGTGCAGAATTATGTACACATGTATATATACCAGTTAGTGCTAGGAGGTAGTATTCAAAAAAAGCAGATACTCTCAAGTCTGTGTCAGTCTAGCGGTAAGTACGTCAGCTCGTCGTGCCGAAGACTCGGGTTCGATCCCCGTAGAGAGAGATATCTACTTTTTTTTTTTGGCTTTGTGTAGGATTCAATATAACAGCAAGCGAGCTCGTGTACGTGCGGCTGCTTTTTCAATGGTGCGACCATAGAGGGAGTGGAAGGAGTTTCCAGTGAACATAGTGGGTGGCTCGGGTGAGAAGGCAGACAGAAAGGACTGCAGAGCATATTAGGCTCTCATTTCCTCTAGCGAATCCATTCTTTACTTTATTTCTATTGCGTTGCCCCGAGAGTTTGAATCCGTTTAAATGCGTCCATGTTGTGTAATTTATCCAAATAATTAAATGCAATCAGTGACTAGTAGCCTCACTCTTATCTCCCGTATTATGGTACTGGAACCCCGCCAATGCGTAACCTACCGCGTCCAGTATCTTGTAGTTCCTTCATCACTACTCCACCTAGACTGTATACCTAAACCAAGGAACGCTATCCGCCAGCTCTCTCTCCATGTAAATCTCCTCTTCCGTCAATTCTCTCCCTCCATTTTCCGCCGCCACTTTATCCCGTCTCTTGTTCTCCATCCGACACCAGGTCGACATAAACAGCGTTAGAAAAAAGGCCATACTAACCATCTCATTAGTCATAATAAGGGGGTTCGTAGTATTACAACCATACCTAACGAATCCAATGAGGATACTATGCCCAATAATGAATCTCGGGCTGTCTCGAGTCAAATATACGTAAGACGCGATGATGCCGCCGCAGTTGCCGCCCATGACTTGCATGGCGATTCCCGTGCCGCGCTTGAGGCTGCCGCCGATATTCCCGCTATTCCAAGCCAGGCCGAGCGGGATCTGTGGGTAAATTCCTAGAATCAAAACGTCAGATATTTCCTTTTTTTTTAAACTATCCAAGCCGTTCACAGCTCTAGAGACTGAGAGAAAGATGACGTCCTTACCAATCGCAGCGAAAACCGTCCCCGCATATTGAATCTCGGACCTTCCACTGCCCGCCAGCAATCCGAATCCCAGGATCGCAATCAGCTGGAACCCCAGCAGGAAAACCCCTCGTTTCCGGAATCGATCTGCGAAGTAGCTGGCTGCGATGGTGAAGCCGCACGCGCAGACATAGGGGGGAACGCTCATCAGTTGCGCGTTGTTAGCCGTATATCCCATATTCTTGATGATCGTAGGCAAGAACAGAGCGAAGGAGTAGATGGGGCAGAACCCCGCCATGCAGATCAGCATGTGGATGTATATCTTCCAGTCCGTGATAGCCTGCCAAATGTACTTGGTGTTGAAGTCGTTGGAGAGATGGCCCGAGTCGGCGTGAAGGCGTCGTTGGACTTCGGTCCGTTCTTTGGCAGTCAAGAAGGTTGCCCTGTAGTGTATTCAGCAGATGTCAGGCATACTTTTGACTCTCGGCTCGGGAGTCTCACGTGGCTGGGTAGTCACAAATGGCCCAGTACGCCGCAAACGAAACCACGACACTCATCAAGCCTTCCAAGATAAATATCCACGCCCAAGCCGCAATCCCCGCAATCCCGTTCATCTCCGCAATGCCCCTGGCAAATATTCCACCAAATGCGCCGGCCAGCGTGGCCGCTGAAAAGAACAGCGCCATTCTAAAGCCACACTCATCCCTACGATACCACTGCGTGATGTAGTAGTTGACGCCAGGAAACAGGCCTCCCTCAAACACACCCAGGAACACCCGTGTCGCGAGCAGGCCGGAGTAATTCTTCACGAAGCCCTGCCCAATCATGGCGACCGACCAGAAGAACATGATGAATGTCAGCCATATAGAGGGCCGTACCCGCTTCATCATAATGTTAGAAGGAATCTCGGCGGCGATATAGAATGGGAAGAGGATTGCGAGACAGTCGTTGTATTGCAAGCCATGCAGGTTGAGGTCCCTCTCAAGATGGTCGAGGCGCGCATTGCCGATATTAGTGCGATCGAGGAAACATAGTCTGAATTTAGTAAACACGAGTTAGCCAATATGGACTCTGTATAGAGAAAATCAAGAGCACGTACAGGTAGATTAGAGACATGAAGGGGATGATATGCCAGTCCAGCTTTCGGAGCAGGGTCTTGGTGGATGTGGCGGAAAAGCCCTGGGTCTCGAGGTCTCCCGCTGCGACGTCGACCGCAGTCTCATTCGCAACATTCTTTTCCGCCATTGTGGCCGATATGCGAATTAGACGTTGAAGGAAGTGGAAGCGCCAAAATAAGCAAAAGTGCGGGGAGGGAAATACTAGAAGTACATATACTTATTTCTTCTTCCCTTCGAGCCAATCCATCCCTTGTGTCAAACCTACCTTTTACCAAATGTGGAATTGAACCAATGGAATGGATTCAAGCCGACCTATCGTGCAACCAGATTAGCTTCTTTGGGCAACTTTTTTCATCGATATCAAATACGTGCGACTCCGCTAAAGCTCAATGGACGCTACAGAGCAGAAGATATGCATCGGTGCGTTGTCAGCTTACATCCAAGACACTTTTTCAAGGGTAGCACTTTTTGCTTGGCCAAGGTGCTAATGCTTGTGAGTGACAAGGGACTTTAAAAAACGCTTGAGTGTGATAAGAATTTAAGGCTTATCTTGTGTCACCTAACTAATCTATCCAAACCTTATTCCACGTGCATCGAGCCTTCGCGACGCCCTTTACTTTCTATAAAGACTAGATTTCTCCAATATTTACAAGCGAAACATTTTCTTCTGCTTACACTAGCAGATGTGACCGCTACTGCAGTCACCGCTGCAGTGATACTGCCCAAGCCAGTTCTCGTCTCCGTATGGGTTCAGTCCGAGGAACCATCCATTCAAAATCTGTTGGAGATAGTCTAGATTTTGCGGCATACCATGCGCCTTGCCATCTTCTGAACATGGGTAATCCCGTGTCAGACCGCGTCCGCCGTTCAACCCAGTCTGATCGCCCTTGGTGAAGAAGCCATTGTAGTTACCGATGACCTTGATTGCATTTCTGTTGTTGTCGTCGAGTTGGCGTCTGAGGAATGCCGCGCCCGCGTCGACGCTCTTCTCGACGTCGTTGGTGCATTGCCCATCAGGGTAGTTGGAGCAGGCAACTTGCATCAGGCCCGGCGTTGGGCCTCCGGCATCGGGGTTGCAGCTTGATTCCTGCATAGCGATGATGGCGAGAAACACGGGGTCGATTCCATGTTTGTCGCCAGCCTGTTGGAAAGCCCAATCATATTGCTTGCAAGTAGCGCCTGCGTTGGCATAGAATGTCTTGCGATCGATTTTGATCAGGGAGTCCCAGGACAGGAAGGGTGCTTCCCAACCGTCACCCTCCATACCAGAGTTCAACCAGTCTTCAGATCTAGAGGTATTCGTTGTTAGCTTCGCCGCTCAGCAAACTCGATTTCAGGAAACGTACCCATTGGGACCAGCACCGGGGGTTACATCTGATGTTGCACCTTGAGCCTCTGGGTTTGTACCGAGGCCCAGGTCACCCGTCTGTGCCAGCGCTGTTGCGGCACAGGCTGTTAAAAGCAGTATAGTCTTTTGAAAAGACATTCTCGATGATGAATGAGTGTGTTGATATTGAATGCGAAGGGTAATCGGCGGGAAAGACTGTACGTGGTGTGAGAGATGAAACTTTTCACGATGTTCAAGTCTTTACTTTATATCCCTCCTACCTTGATCAGCAACCGTAACACACATATCCGTAGCGGCTTATCAATCGCCTCTTGCGGTGTTTGGGCTTCTGTGGAACCATAGAGTGCGCATGCGAGATGACGACCATGTCATACCGAAGTTCAGCTTGACAGATGAACTTCGTGAAGTTAAATGAAATCGGAGTACTTTGAAACGGCCATCAGCACCCTCACTTTTCCATTGGACGAAAACCAACGGCGTTCGGACAGTGGTGCAGTGAATAAGCTGAGGGCTGAAGCTGATTGGCTAGTAGCATTGTTCTTTCGGATCGTTGTCATGTGACTGGGTAATTCTCCGAAGACCGATCCTTCATTTCAAGCATATAGTTTAAGAATAGACAGTAATTAGTTACGGCCAAGTCTGTCAGCCGAAGGCGTGAGATGTGTCTGTTCTTTCTATTACATGATGAACTAATTTTGTTTGTAATACAATCACTGGTCTGCTGAGATTTGCAATTGAACAGTTGTGGGGATGACGACGGCAAAATCGTTCGTGTGATCCATCACCATTTCTCCAAAAGAATCATTTTTGTTTGATTGCAAACATAACAGATCCTTAGTGACGTCAGATTTACAAAGACTTGTATAGCCTCTGACAAAAATTACTAATAGTATGACTATTATGCAGCCTTGTTGGCATCGCTGGTGTGTGTCCCTCACGATGAGGGCCGAGAACAAGTAGAAAACTCATTCATTGCATTCCAGTCTTCCATTTCTTGCGCACAAATCCGGGCTTGAGGGGTATGGAAATGTTAATTCCAGGGCCACTTGTTAAGATACCAAGAGTACGACAAGACCAACAACGTCCAGGCATACCCGGCACGAGCATACAAGACGAGAAATGCTTACTGTAGGTCGCCCGTGTGGACGGGGCGGCACGCATTGTTGGCCACTACTCTCGAACCCCAACGACAGAGATCCTCAATCACACCCGGCTCGAACAATTCTGACAATCCTCGTTCATCGAAATGCATCTTTAAGATATACTTCTCGCCGGGGTAAAGCGACCAGTCCTTGCATTTTATTAAACCTTCCTTACATCAAACTCCTACCCCATGAACCGCAGCCATTTAGTTTCACATCGCAAGGTTGCAACAGCGGTTTTCTTCCTCGGAATCAGCACGCGATTCACTAATTGACGGCATACCGTTCTAATGCTTTCTCAATATCCGTCCAGCTCATCGTCGAGAGCTCGGAAAGGACTGATCGCACTAATTCCGCCTCCGTCCCGAGTTCCCCTCTGTTAAGTGTCCAAACTCCATTCCAGTCCGACCCCATGCATGAGCTGTCTCCGGTGCATGTGGTCTGTAGTATTTAGGAATATGGTAGAAGCCATGCCTGTTGCCTGTCTCTCAAGCCATCATGACAAGAGAGCCTTAGGACAATGCAGACTCCTCCCTCGCATTTCTACATGAGCATATAAGACTATGTCCAGAGTAAACATTTAGATTTCAAGGAACCACATCGCATCACATGGCAAGGAAGTGGAGGTAGATATGAACAACGGAACCACAACAGCAAACATAATTTCATCACAATTAGCAGCCGTTCGAAGCCTCGCAGCCGCCACGTCCACAACCAACAATAACAACAATCGCTCACAAGACACTATGCTTTTGATCGTTCATTCATCTATCTTTCTTCATTATTCCGTATGCAATCCATGGCTCGCTCGACGACCTATCTCCATTCGACCGCCCCAGAATGACAATCTCGCACGAACCCAGGAACAGATCCAGAACATTATTCCATCGTCCGGGCGTGAAGGTTGAATGAATGGGGACTAGTGTAGGTAGAGCGTACCGTAGGCTGAAAGAGGGAAGAGTGGCCCATGCATTGTATCCATATCCACGCTCAAGAAAAAACTGTTCAAAGAGGAGACCCGGCCCAATCCAAGCACAAGGGTTTTGCTGTGAAGAATGCTCGACCGGCTTTGGTATCCAAAGCCCACAGGAAGATCGGGTAAAGGAATTCTTCGGATCCTGATGCATGCTGTGGCATGTTACAGCCACCGACTCTTCACCAGTCAAATTCGAAACAAAGATTTCGGAGGGTCGCCTCCTTTGAGGTGATCCAGCAGCCAGAATGGTTCGCTTGCAGAGTGGTGCCATGTTTTACGCTTTACGTGTCGAGAGCAAAATTGAAGAGTTATGGAAAGGGTATCGATCGAGCCTAAAAAAAGGTTGAAGGGGTTTGGAAATGGTCTAGTGGCTACCGTTCTTCCTGAAGTTAAGCAGTTGCGCTAGGCTTGTCAAGCTGCAACCTGTCTTCAAGAAGTCGTGGCTTATCAATTCAGTGGCGCTGGCTCTTGATTTGACGTCGACGCATAGGCAGACGGAGAGGAAAGCCTTGAGCTCCTTGGAAAGCTGGTCTGGCTTCTTAAGACGAGGGGTACCATTGGTGGCAATCAGATAGAGAGCCTTCAGCGGTTCTTCGTTAAGGTAGGGTGGCTCCGACTCGATCATCTCGATAGCCATGATACCAAGAGACCAGATATCGACTTTGTTGCCATACTCCTTCTGCTTGACGACCTCTGGAGCCATCCAGTATGGGGTTCCGACCATGGTCGCACGCTTGCTACGCTGCTCGGTGAGCTTAGCACAAAAGCCGAAATCGGCTGAGGAGACTGTTAGCCCAATACGTGGAGAGGTTGAGAGTATGCCTACTGATCTTGACGTTGCCACGACCATCAAGCAGAACGTTGTCACTCTTGATGTCTCGGTGAATAATGTTCTGATTGTGGAGATGTTCTAAGCCCTTGCAGGTCTGCTCTACAGTCAGCGCGGGTCAATTTGTCTATATTCGCATTACGAACCTCAAAGCAGATGGTGGCAATCTGATCTTCGCTAATAGAGGAATTGTTGTCTATTACGTCAGTCAGAGCTCCGCCTTCCATGAACTCCATGACGACCCAAAGCTCTGATTGCTCCTCTTGTAAGAATGCGTCCAGGAAATTCACGATATTTGGGTGTTTGCTGTCCTTCATGACGATGATCTCGTTCACGATCAGCTCCTTCCGGGGTTGATTGCGAAGGTCCATCTGCTTGATTGCAACTTGTGCGCGGGGGCCGTTCTCGTTGAGGATTCTTCGGGCTGTTGGCGACGTAGCACTCTCGCGAATGCGGGCAACGTAGACGGAGCCAGAAGCACCTTGGCCAATCTTCTTTTGCTTGTTGTACGAATCCAAAGGCCTCTCTTTTGAGACCACCTCTCGAAGCTTGGCCATGACTTCACCCTCAGACATGCTCGACATGCGAACATCTTTGCGGGGCGCGTCTTCCTTCTTGGTGAGTGCCGCTTCGGCTTTCTTCACGCCGTCGTTCACGGGAGCACCCGTAGGTTGCTTGGCCGCTACGTTCAGTGGCTTGGGTGCGGCGGATCCAGGATACTGCTTCTGTTGGGGTGCTGAGCCTTGAGCAGGGCGGGCTTGAGGAACTTGATTGTTAGAAGTTTGATACCTTGAGTTTGGCTGCACGGGTGGACGCTGGGCTTGGGGCGCGGTTGGGAGTTTAGATTGCGGGGACGTGCTATACGCACCTCCATTCTGCGGCTTTGGTGCCGGTGGAGCAGGCCGCTGAGCGGCCATCTGGCGTAGAGATCCAGGCGGCTGCTGCTGCTGTTGATTTCTCGTCGCACCTGGGGTAGAAGGAGCAGGACGGCTAGGGTTGTAGCGCGCCTGTTGACCCGTGGGACTGGGGTCCCGCGCGTCGTAGCCACCGCCGCCAATCTCCTGCTGCGCCATTGGAACTTTCTGCTTGGGCAGGGACGCGTTGTATGCGGCCAGATCCTCGCGTTCTCGTCGCTCAAACTCTTGTCGCTGTCGATCTCGCTCACGCTGTATCCGGGCTTCTTCGTCCTGCAATCGCCGTCGCTCCTGCTCCATGCGAGGATCCTGCTGGTAAGCATTCTGGGGTGTAGAATATCCGGTCTGTGGCGGGGTATTTTGACGCGAGTAACTCTGCTGGCGTGCATATCCGTTTGGAGGCCCTGGTCGTGGCGGGGCGATAGAGCTTCCGCCGCCCGCATATCCCAATTGCTTCTCCATGCCAGCATTCACTGGGGGGGTTGGGGTAAGACTGGGGTATTGTTGAGGATCTTCGGAGCGCTTGACGAGCTTCTCGGTGTAAAACTCCAAGACTTCTAGTACGGCTTTAGGGTTCTTCGCATAGTCGTCCTTGGTGAGTGCGGAGGCAGTGAGCAACTTCTCCCATTCCACTGGCAAGCCAACGAAGGCGCCGCTTGTAGGATCGAAGCCAACGTGGACTCTGTGTGTGAAGTTGGTGGGGTTGCTGACCCCGCCCATGCTTGGACATCGCTGGTAGATGCTGTCTATCCAAGAGTATACCTCATCGTCGGTCTCGACTCTGCAAGTAATTACCTTTGTGGGGCCGTCACGCGGTGGGGAAGAGCCCTTGGAGGGATTCAAAGCCCTCGTGATCTCGAAGGATAAGGGTTGCGTATCTGACCTCTCCACGCCGAGCACATCGCGGAGCTGTATCGTGTTGGACACCTTGGAAGAATTGGGGCTCTTGAAGAAGGCCAGCTCGAATTCACGCAGAACGAGCCATCGATCCGCCCATACGAACGACTTGAAGAGGCCCTCGTCCTTGACCTTGACACTGCCCTCCTTCACGACGGAGGACGACGAGAGGCTCTTTTCTGACTGGGTCCGGACGAGCGAGGTCTGCGAGTTATTGTTGCTATAGCTGTTGCTGCTGTAACCGCTGTTATATGCTGGGGACTGCATGCTCAGGCCAGCCATGTTGCCAGGCAGGTTGCTGCTCGTGTTTGGAGTGAGGGCGAGGCGGGGACGGTCGGTAGGAGGGCGCGGTGCGGGACCGGGGTTCATGAATTGGTCGCGTGAATACATTCTGGCGCGGGCGTGATTAGCTGCGGAACGGAAGGGGCGTTCTGGGCGGAGGCTGGCGAAGAATCTTCACTCTGGTGCGTGCTGCATCCCCGGTCGGAAAGATGACTCGCTGCATAGGGGCAGCGGCGCTGGGCGTAGGAGGAGCCAAAATCCCAAAGTACTCACTTGAGGTCACGATCCTGCGGATACTATTGTGTCGGGATGTTCGAATGTCGGACCGAGCGGTCGGGAGTGCCGTTTGCCTCTGGGGATGCCTGATCCAGCTGTGAATGCGGCGAATGCGGGGGGACGACGAGGCTGGCGCTCAGGGCCGACGAACGCGACAGGGAGGTGCTTGGCAGCAGCGAGACGGGAGTGCACGCTGCAGCGCAGGCAGCTTGGGGCAGGTCGGCAATGCGCCGTGTTCAAACGGAGGCGGGCGTGGGAAAGAGGTGCAGGGTGCGAGGTGGGTGGTTGGGCCGCTGAGGGTGCAGTTGGTGAAAGCGCGAGGGCCACCGGCCAGTCGATTTCGCACCGAGACGAAGAGCCTTAGCCAGTCCACGTCATGGAGAGGGGAGGGAGACGGAGTGCAGCGAGCAGAGGGCAGGCGGGTCGTGGTAAAGTAAAGAGTTGTGCGGGCGTGGTTGTGCTGTCGGTGGAGGTCGAGTCCGGGATCCTAGCCTTTGGCGCAGCGGACAGCGCACGTGACTGCAGCTGACGGACCACCAACCTCAAAGAAAACCTGACTCTGCAGGCCCGCAGCCAATGGCGCCCACGCAATCGCTATTCGCGCCGTGTACTTCGTAAGCTGGTCAACGGCGTGCAGCCTCTTCTCAGCGATGCCCGCGTTGCCAACTGCCTGCTTCCACTCGCACGGAGACAAAAACCACAACAGTCGTTTCACCGACGGGGCGGGCGCGACGCCACGGGAAGTCGACAATGACGGAGCGCCTCCACGGCTCGGCGATTGAAGCAAAGGCCTGGGTGCCGGGGCCAACCTGGCCGCGAGCTGGGCGGCTGGAGAGATGGATGTTTCAGGCGCCCACTTGAGTCGCGAAGTCGCCGCATGAAACACTTCAAAGTTGCACCAGAATCTCGCAGCCGCCACCGGCGCTCTCACGTACCCCTAGCGGCCTACAAGCGAAGGCAAATCAAACAATCGCTCAAATGGAAGGCATGCCGTTGAATTAGACCAGGGAGTCGGCATGTCAGCTTATTGTAAAGTGCCCCAAGACTGGCAGGAGACCGTGGATGATCAAATATCCCCAGAGCCCTCCTAGCCTAACATTCTCCTCAGATTTCCTTCCACTTTACTAGACCTGACTCTTCTGTTTCAACCGACCAACAAGGGTATCAAATCACAGAGCTAAAGTCATACATGAGTGCCGAAGGGGTATTGTGTCTTGCCTTACCGTTCCGAGGTATCTGAGCCGACCATGCTCCGCTCTGATGGGATTCGAATTTGTTAGGTCTTCATCGTAAAAGGAGAATGTCCACACATGTTACAAACGCAAGCGACAGCACAGGTCCCTTGTTTCAGGGATTTGTTTCGATACCCGCATTCCATCTAATGGGGCTGAGATGCTGGTGTATGACGTATGTAAAGAGATGGCAGAGTGCTAAGAGGGAAAAGAAGTATCCCCAATCAGCTACCTACCAACACCCCACACACCTAGAACATCCCTTCCAGCACCCTCCTGCTCTTGCTCCTTCCTCTCCTCCAATGCTCTCACCCTCCGCACACAGAATCCGGCGCCTAAAGGTCCAATGATGGTACACAAAACAATGGCCCAGGTGACCACGAGGAAGATGTCGGATTCTGAGCCCCTGTCTGTGGCAGATGCAAAGACCCCACCAGACTCAGCTACCGCGGAGATCAGAAAGCCAATCTCGCCGCGGGCGGTCATAGCGAGGGCGAGTATGAGAGAGGGCTGGAGGGAAAATGGGTGAGGGGGTGAGGGTGTATGAGATGGTTCGTTTGTAGAAGCTGCAGATGGCTGAACGCCTGGTGTCCCTCTTTCAGATTTGAACTCGTTCGACATCCTAGCCGTCCTCGGCGACGTCGAAGTCTTACCCCACAAGTAGGGAAAGGGTAGGAGCTTGACCTTAGACATTACCCCTAGCAGTCCATATTTTACAGGGCCCACGGAGAACCGAACGAGCCAGAGCCCGCAGACCAGCTTCCCCAAGGTCATGAGCATGGCATAAACAATGCCGCGCCAAACAATGTCTCCGCTAAACATTCGGCTGATCGGGATAGAGAAACCGATAGATGCAAAGAAAAACGTTTGTAGAATCCTCGAAACCGGTTGCTGATAGTATCGTTCGTAAACAGCGGTCCCAGTGGTTTCAATCTCTTCCACCAACAAATCCTTAGTAGGTTGTGTTCTCGCGTTTCGGGTAGCCACGTCAGCCTCTTGTATGCCATGAATTTCGTCTCGAGAATATGTTGTCGTGGACTGTTCAAGCGGGACATATTCACCCGGTGTAGGCTCGGTTCGGCTCGTCCTCTCTTCAGCCGGGTTTGCCTGTTCGGTACTTGTACAACCAGTAGGATGCGGCACTTCGTTATCCCACCAGCTGATTGTGGCTCCCGCGATATATGCGGCGAATAGATTTGATGTTCCAGCATAGGATGCACCCGCGACCAAGGCTACCAAGAGTGCGGTGTGTATTGCTAATGCAGTGTAACGAAATTGAAGACATGTACTAATTCTAGCAGCAGGATGGGTTTGACGATAATGGTTAAGTGATAGAGTGATAGGCTTGAGGAGGAAGGAACATGCTAGAGGCACGAGGATAGCAAATGCAAGAGACACAAGAATAGGCCGAACAACGGTTATGGTATTAAAGTTAGTCCCAAGATTGGAAATGACTTGGACCATAACAAGGCCAACAACATCGTCCATCATGGCTGCGCTAGCCAGTACGACTCCCAGTCTGGATGTTGACAGTCCGCTGGATGCCAGGACCGTGAAGGTGGTGCCCAGGCTGGTCGAACATAGCGCTGTCCCTGCTGCGAAGGCCTGCAGGGGCGTGGCTCCTACCAGCTCATGGAGAGAGAAGGAAAGACCAATTGGAACCGCAATGCCGGTGAGGGCAACAGCGGAGGAGAGCAGGAAGTTTGCTTTGAGGGGCTTGAATGAAGTAGATAGGCCGCCTGTTGATGGTCAGAGAAAGAGAGGCGTGCAAACAGGGGCGAGGAGCACCCTTGAAGACAAGTAAAATCAACCCCAGATACCCCAATTGAACGACGACTTCTTCCATGCCTACCGAGAGCCACTTCGCGCCTGGGGATCCCCATGCAATGCCTACGAGCACCTGGCCGAGGAGGCCGCAGTAGAGGATGCGATCGAGGGCAGCGTTGACGGCGTTGAGGAGCAAGAGGAAGGAGGCCTGGACAAGGATGGTGGCTACAGCCGGTTCGTGGTATGGGAGCGACGGGGCGGTTTCAGAGGCAATGGCAGCCATGATGCCGACAGGCAATGCTGGCAAGACAGCTCGCAGGCACAACAGAAGGTGTTGCAGTGGGAGGCGGGCGTTATGCCGCGTCTGTTAATTTGGGCTGCGACGGCTCATGCGCACCGCGAGGCTCCAGACGGGCGACGGCCGTGGCCTGAGGAATTGGCTCCGCTGCGCGCCGTCTCTCCTTTCGAAGAAGCTCCAATCTCTTGCCGCGGCGTCTCGTGTCTTCGCAACGAATATTGGTGGGCGAGGTTTGATGGGACCGCGAGGGTTGGACCAACGACAGCTTGACAACGGCCGCAGCCCCCGCTACCGAGCCGAGCGGCGCCCCGTCGTCCAGACTGACGTTGTTTTGGCAGCGAAAACAAGTCACCACCACAACCACATTCGACGTACAGCTCTGCATCCATACACACCACCATACCCATACCGCCGTCGCCATTGCTACCTGCTCCCGCGCACATCCCCCGGCCCTGATGCACACAGCCCGCCATGGCGCCGCTCGAGCAGCAATGGGTTAAGGTCCAGCAGAAAACCTTCACCAAGTGGTGCGCATCCCCTGCCCTGCGTGCTGTGCGACGCTGCTAACCGGTGCGCTGCAGGCTCAACAGCAAGCTCAAGGTCCGCGACGTCCAAGTCCAGGACCTCATCACAGACCTCTCCGACGGCGTGCGTATTCCCCACACCGCCCCTCCTCCGCTGGCGAATCGTTACTAATGCCCCTCCAGATCGCCCTCGTACATCTCCTCGAGATCCTCGGAAACGAGTCCCTCGGCCGCTATGCCTCGCGCCCCAAGCTCCGCGTGCAGAAGTTCGAGAATGTCAACAAGTCGCTCGACTTCATCAAGAGGCGGGGCATACAGATGACCAACATCGGCGCCGAGGATGTCGTCGACGGTAACAGCAAGATCATACTGGGCCTGATATGGACACTGATTCTGCGTTTTACCATCAGTGACATCAATGAGGAGGGCCTGAGCGCGAAAGAGGGGCTGCTGTTGTGGTGCCAGCGGAAGACGGCCTGCTACGACGAGATTGAAGTGCGCGACTTCTCCTCGAGCTGGAATGACGGGCTCGCATTGTGAGTGCCATTGCACCTTATGGAAGCACACATCTAACTTTGGACTAGTTGCGCCCTTCTCGACATCCACCGCCCTGACCTCATCGACTACGACAGCCTGGACAAGAGCGACCACCGTGGAAACATGCAACTCGCCTTTGACATTGCCAGCAAGGAAATCGGCATCCCCGACCTCCTCGACGTAGAAGACGTATGTGACGTCGCCAAGCCCGACGAGCGCTCCCTGATGACGTACATTGCCTACTGGTTCCACGCCTTTTCGCAGATGGAGCGCGTCGAGAATGCCGGCCGCCGAGTGGAAAAGTTTGTGCAGAACATGCAGGGGGCGTGGGAGATGCAGAACAACTTCGAGAAGCGTATGCGGGAGCTACTACGGCAAATTATGGAACAGCAGAAACTCTGGGAGGAATCTCACTTCGATGGGACGTATGTGGATGCAAAGAATCAGTCGTCAGAGTTCACAGCCTACAAGAGGAAGAACAAGCGGGCATGGGTCGCGGAGAAATCAGATCTCGTAGGCCTGCTGGGCAACGTCAAGACGAAGCTCTCCACCTACCGGCTGCGGCCGTACGATCCACCAGCAGAGCTCAGCCTGGAAGCACTGGACCTCGCATGGGCGGGCCTGATGAAAGCCGAACGAGATCGCTCCCAGGTCATCAACGAGACAATTCGAGACATCAAGAATGCGCTACGAAAGTCCTTCGCCGACAAAGCCAATGACTTCGCGCTTGCACTAAACACCCTCTCAACGTCCATATCCGGCCTCGAGGGTGACGTCGAGGACCAACTCGAGCACACGAAGCAGCTAAGCAAATCACTCACTCCATTAGACGCCTATCTAAACATTATCGCAACAATAGACGACCAGTGCGAAGAAGCAAATATTGAGGAAAACGACTTCACAACATACACCTATGACGAACTAGAATATGAGCTCGGGCTCGTGCGCTCCTCGGTCTCAAAGAAGCTCGCCTTCCTCGAAAACCAGATGGTAGCCCGCAACATGACGAATCTGACGCCCATTCAGCTCGAAGAATTTGAATCCGTCTTCAGACACTTTGATCGAGATTTGTCGAACAGCCTTGCGGAGCTCGAGTTTTCAGCTGCTCTCGCGAGTTTGGGTCTCGTATATGATGAAGATGAGATGCATAGTAAATTTAGAGAGACTAGTGGAGGTCGCGATTTTGTTACTTTCGAGCAGTTCATTAGATTCATGGTCGATGAAACTGAGGACCAGAATACTGCGGAACAAGTGTTCGACTCCTTCAAGGAAGTGGCTGATGGAAAGGTACGTTTCTCGTCTTATTAACCTCAACTCCACTCCGTTTGTCATATATCAAGCGGGAGAGAAATCATATACTAACTTGTGTTAACAGCCCTATGTCACCGAGATGGACCTCCGCCACTCCCTCGTCCCCGACGAAATCATCGAAGACCTTATTTCAACCATGCCCGAGCACAAAGGACCGGACATGCAGGAAGACAGAAACGTGCCCAAATTCGATTACATCACCTACATGGAGCGATACATGGGCGGCAGCCCTGAAAATGGACAGGTCAACGGCAACTAGTGAGTAACACGGGAGAGGATGTTGGTTAAAGACTTGCATAAGATTGAGCATCGAGGTTGGATATGAAAGCGACGGCATGCGCGGAATTATTGTAAAGAGGCGGTGACGAAATTGGCATTGCAGTGCTTCGGCTACTAACTTGGATTGCTTCCTTCCCTTTCTTGGTTTCGTTTGTTTTGGGTCTTTTTGCATACGGCTGGGCATTGGCGTCCAAATCACTTTCTTCAGCGAGGACGGGAGGGAGGGAGGGAAGGGGATATCATGTCATGTCTCTATCTGTCTGCTTGGATTGCAGCGCTACAGCCGAGATTGGGAAGGCGGGCGTGGAGTTGGTCTCGGTTTGGATAGATAGATTGAGATGAGGTTGGCCTGGCTGGCTGGATGGAAGATGAAGATGACGAGGAGAAGGAAGAGGACTTGACGACGAAAGAAAGAAAGAAGTACATCATAGTTATACCCCACCTTCGATGCATACCATACCATATCATACCACATGTAAAATAATGTAATGTAATACTGACCACCTTCACGCTCAATCCATGACCGCGCTCTTGAATAAATGACACCCGCTTTCTCGGCCCAACGTTGCTTTCCCTCCCTCTAGTTTACTTTTACGACGCGGGTATCGCGCAACCCGATCTAACGAAGATTCGTCGACCCATGGCTGTGGGTCGACCGAGCCATGGTGTGTGCTGTCGTGCGTGTGTGCGTGCATGCGTGCGTGGGTAGGTGGGTAGGTGGGTAGGTGGGCAGGTGACAGCCATCCGTCATTCGGCCTCACTCACCTGCGAAGGACCTATACGAAGGTGTAGATTTTGGAGTGCTCAGTTGAGGGTCCTAGGATCTTGAGATGCCGGTGCGTAGGTAGGTGGACTTTAACTGCTTCGTACTCGTTTTGTTGTATATATGTATACCAATCTCGAACTTCAAGCCCTTTAAGCGCTTGATAGGCCCTTCCTTGTCTGTTGTCTCTACTCGCTTGGGGGGGAGGGGATTGGTGAGGGACATGAAGTTTGGCATGTCTTTTATTCTGCTGCTGGCTACTGTCTGTGTCTTTGAATCGATGTATATATATATACGCTCTACGCCTCCCGCATAGCTGGTCTGCATACAGATTATCAGATGTGAGAGCCAAAAAAAAAACCTAAAAAAACCTAAAAAAACCTAAAAAACACGCGCCGGTCTGCTGCCCAGATGTGCTGTGACTGTACTCGAACCCACCCAACCTCACGCTCGAGTATAAATTTCAACCAGCACACCCCCTCTGACGTTCGCAGCCCATTGTCAGAAGCCCACCCGATTGACCAACGCGCCATCTTGTTTTTTTTTATATTAGTTTAGAGAGAAAGTTTGATATATATACGGTAAACAGGGTAGAGGGGTAACAATAACAAAGTGCAAATGAGGCAAACAGAGTGAAGGTGGTCTGTGCGCGAAATAGCTATAGCTCCTGTCACCGGTCTCTCGATGGACTACGTATGGTTACGAAAAGCCCGCTGTTTCATGGGCTCGGGATGGTTCGTTCGTCTGCCTATTTAACGCGATTTTTGTTCTTCTACAAGGGTAAGTATGTTCTTTCTTCTTTCTTTCTTTCTTCTTTCTTTCTTTCTTTCTTTCTTCTTTCTTTCTTTCTTTCTTTCTTTCTTTCTTTCTTTCTTTCTTTCTTTCTTTCTTTCTCTTTTGGGCCGATGGTTAGCGAGTGTATGGTTCGGATGGGGGTTTTGACCCCGGGGTTTCGGGTTTTGGGTGGTACATTCAAAGTACGGTACCGTACCCGAACCGTAGATGGACATGTCGTGGTTCTTCTTTTCGGTTCCTGGATAGTGGTACTATTTTTGGATACGGGTGCTTGTGCCGTTCCTGCGGGTTGGTCCCGTGAAATAGGGATATACACAGTATGGGATGTCATTGTGGAATGGTCGGAGCTTCAGTGGAAAGACATGAAAGACTCTTCTGGTTTATTTTGGGAAATTCGCGTTTATGGTCGGAATTAGACGGTGCAGATTTGTGGTGCCGGATTTCTGCGCGACAGTTTTTCTTTTTGCGGGAGCTTCGCTTCCCCTGGGCTGGGACGGATGGAGTCGGGTCGTGGGATAAAAAAAAATCTTTTTCTTTTCGTTCTTTGCTTTTTGGGGGCTGGGCGTACGTAATGGGGACATGTAGACTAGATGTGGAATTGGATTGTCGATGTTGAAGGCGTGATTTGTGGCGGATATGGTGATGTGGATGTGGAAATACACGTGCGGTAAAAAGCATTTGATAGAGAGCTGGAGAGACGACGGTGTATTTTAGAGGTAGAAGACGGGAATTTGATTTGCAATTGGAATTGAGACTGGGAAGTGTCAGTTTGGTGAGGTGTGTGTGAGTGAGGAATTGAGAACGATGAGATCAGGTGAGATGCGTGCAAGTCGAAGCGATGAGTTTATTAAGAGCAAACTAAGTCTCTCTTCCAAAAGAGGAGGAGGAGACAATATAACAAGATACTTCCAACCTAAAGGGCAACGTCGAAATGTGCTGAGCCCACGTCTACCAGTTCCCACATCACCAAAGCACACAAAAAGAGTTCGCTCTGTTGAACAAGAATAAAAATATTCAAAAATAACGCAGGCACCTCCCCAATCACGAACCCAATATTCCACAGTTCGGTGTGGAGAACTCTGATCCGGATACACTACCTCGCGGTGCCGGTAGTACATTTCCCCACTGCCGTAGTGTATTGAGACCGGTGTCTGGAATTCCGGGGGCATAGATTACCTGCATATCCATGACCAAACCGCGCATATTTTCAATATGGACGCGAGGAGCTTACCGCGCGTCTTTTCTGCCCGACTCATGACGCACGGCGCTGGGTCGCAGCAGTGCCGCGTGCTGCTCGTGTCGAGGACATGCATCGAGCGCGTCCGTGTCGAGAGAAAGACGTGTGAGAAGGGGAGAGAGGGATATATGCATAGTACATGCTATACGAGACCTTGCATCCAAGGCATATAGCGTGCAAAACTAGCAGCGTGCGAAGGGAGTTGCTAAATCCGTTTTGCGCTGGGTTTACGAGGAAGATCATCGACTTGCGTGATGTTGAGCTGAACCTAGATGTGGATCGTGATCGTCTGTTGGGGTAATCTACTGCGTGTATACTTGGGGTGCAGATGGGTGTCTCCATGCGTTGAGAACGAGCCTGATATTATTTTCTGTTACTCTTTGGAATTGGAAATGGAAAAGATGTGCGAATATATGCATTCGGATTAGGAAAGACCCTTGCTACACTACTTGCCTTTTTATAATGTGTGTCGCTTTGTTGGGCGCGGAATTTATATATGAAGTGCACTGGGCATGGCGGTTTCACGATATTTGCCGCTGTGTTGATTGAGGACGAGAACCAGCAACGAGATTTACCGCAGCGGGAGCGCGATCTCTGCGATTCAATGCGGCAAAGATGAGCGTGCATTTGACCACGAAGACAGAAAGGAAGAAATACCCATGCTATAAGCCTCTCCCCGAGCTGTTATACCACCCAACGGGTATACATGAGGCTATAACTTGTTGGATATCACGACATTTGCCGCTTGACAGCGCAAGCTCAAACGTTAAAGATGGGAAAGATGTGCAAACGCATGACACGCATGCGAATGAGGAAACCCCCATGTTATAACTCGATACTCTAACGTCTGACCCTCACCCGACGAATATAGCGGGATATATGAGGTTGTTGAGACGACGACGACGATATTTGCCGCCGTGTCGACAACGGGCATCGAGGATGCGCACAACGTTTTTGCCGCAGATCCATGCGTCTCAGGACAGAAAAAGATCTGCGCAAGCTCACCGATGCGGACGGCCCCCATGCTCCAACCACAACGCTCTCCCCGGCGCTGTTGTTCCACCCACCAACATCCAGTAGCCTCCCACCAACACATACACAGCCCTCACCCACAACTGCAACACACAAATAGAGAGAGAGAGAGACACCATTCCGCCCAACCACCTCCCCACAAAAAATGCATAACCCAACCGTTGCGCCATAACCCCCCTCTCGGCCCCCTCCCCCAAAGCAGCAAGATGCGCCGACCGGATGAATTCCCTCCATGCACACAACCCCAACCCCAAACCCACAATCCCCACCAAGCAATGCAAGCACTGTACATACATACAGTAAGTAAGTAAGCAACCCAGCGTGCGCCAACACCCCCCCAACCCACAAGCTGCAGAACACGACCCACACGCCAGGGGGCCCGGGCACGCGTGTCGAATGCAGGAAAAATACTTTCTCCGCAAATATACATATCTACAACTGCATGCATGCATGCATGCTTGGTTGAGAGGGGCCCGGGCGTTACGGATTCTTGCCGTGTGTGTACAGTACAGCACATCAGTGCGCGCGCAAGCCACCGACCGTGAAGATTATCCGGCGCCGTGGCGAGAGTGTAAAGGGCAGACGGACGACGACGCGAACGTCGTACAAGGCTGCAGGGGGTATATTGTGTGGCTCCGAGGCGAGGTTCGAGAACGTGGTATGGAAGAATTGGAGGGAGGGTGATCTGGACTGCGTGGTCGGATATGTACGAGTGGTGAGCTGGCCGGTGGGTATAGGCGAATCGTGCTGCTGCTGGTGCATGGCGGTCGCGTCGTCGACGCGATGCTGGAGAGGCTGGAGGTATACGAGCTCACCTGTGTGAAGACGAAGGAGCGTTAGAGGCATGTATCACGCAGGGCAAAGAGGAAAAAAGAAGCAGGACATGATTTTGGGTAATTAGGCATTTCAATTGAATTCCTAATCTTAGCAGACCGACTGTCATTGGATGTGGACGCAACTTCGCCCACCGTCCCATCAAAGAGACTCTCCAAGACACCAGACATTAGATCCAACTCATCGTCATCACTCGTCACCGACCTGACCTAGCCCAACCCAACCGCCTATATGATGACAAAGGAAAACGAGTACGATAGGACCTGCTGGCCCACGTTCGAAGAATATAGGGCTTAAAAGCTCTTCAAGTGCACACTTGTCTGCCAAAAGGCTACACGCTGCACTTTTACAATAACTCCAACTCTAGGAAAATAGAACCTGACACAAAGAAAACTGGATGAGGAGCTGTAACCAGCTAAAAGGAGATGAAACCCAAACTCCCATCCCAAGTCCCATATTTTTTATCTTCCTTGAACAAACCCCAGAAAACATGGAACCGGACGCCGCCCTTTTGGATGGAAGTTACACTAAAAGCCTTCCCATCTTCGTCATCGTGAATATCTACAGTTGAATGAAGGAAAGGCATTGGCATCATGAGAATCAGAATTGTGGACCCACCGTGATGCAAAAGCCACCTGGGCGAACAAAACAAGTGCTAGTGCAGTAGAAGTACAAGGTATAAGAAATATTACTTGAAGCACACAAGAACACTGCTCAGTGAGATTATGAAAATCCCTCGGGATCAAGACTGCGGCATATGCTTCGGCGGCACCGGGAAGAGGCTGAGATATGGCTGTCGATTGGCCCGGATAGCGTTGCTTGAGCTCGCGGCTCGAGTACGGGATTTGGGAGTCTGTTGAGACTGGGATGTGAGTAGCTTGGTGGCTCCATCAGAGGAGGCGTATTTATGGTAGTGGAGAGGAGCGCGAGAGGAGCGCGTCGAACCCCGGCGAGCAAGCTCGAGGGAAGCGCGAACCTCGCCCTCAATTGAGACTCGAAGGGTCTGGGTTTCTGGTTCCTCATCCTCCGAGGCGAAAAAGGTCTGGTCACGTGACTGACGTCCTGGTGGTGTGGTGTCATTATCTTCTGCATCGTCATCATCAAAAGAAGCACAGGACGTGACTTGTTCGCTGAGTCGATCGACCATCAAGTTGAAGTCCCTGCGTGCACGTCGGGAGTGCACCAGTTCCGGAAGACTCCCAGATGAGCTCGCAGAGCGGCGAATCGGCGAGTTCCATGAGCCGGAACCTTGCGACGCGGACATTAGACTGCTATCATAAGAGCTACGCTTACTAGAGCGAACGTGACTGCTGCGGGTGGAGCTAGCGACACTTTGGCTCGCGTCAAGAAGAGGGAAGTGACGGTCGGAGCCTTCGTAGTCTGCTAAGAGATCATCGTACATGTCCTCGCGTGCAACTTGCTCCTTGAAATCGGCGGGTACCAGTAGGGAAGGTGTAAGGCTAAAGCCCTCAGCTAAAGACCCTTTCCGGGTACCCATATGATTGAAGAAGTCGGAAGGTGTCTGGGCACCGTTGTCTGTTGAGGCAGATATGGCGGACCTAGATTCGAGCTCTGGAACGCTGCCAGGGCTTGGAACGAAGAGTCGAGGGAACACGCTATGGAAAGGTTCAGGGAGGGTCGTGGGCTCGTCTTCCAATGCCATGGATGGTGTCTGCGTACTCTGCGACGCCGTGGTTGATGGACGCGCATGATCTTGTTGCTCCGGAGTACGGTCCCGGTCCTCATAAGCTCCATTGTCGGACGAGCGATCCCAATCAAAATCGCAATCAGCTTCGAGAGCATTGTCGTAGATGAAATCAACATCATCTTCCCATGATTCTTCGATTGCGCGCCAAGTATTAGATTTTCTACGGACTGATGGCGCTCTTCGAATTGAAACTTTGCGAGACGGCGAGCCTAGAGTGTCCGACATCTGTGAGATGGGGCGAGTGATTGGGCCACGGGGATTGGAGTTCCTGCGACTATTAGGCCGCGAAACTGGGGATCGTTGATTGTTGTTGAACGAAAAAGAGTCGAAGAAAGGTGACTTTGGAGACCTAGGTGGTGGGTGCGGAGCGGATCTTGGATTGGTAAATTCTTCTGGCTCCTCTGCTACATCTCCTAGGTCCGGGCTGAAGGAGGGAAAGGAGGGCGTCATGGGATGAATAGCGGAATCATCAGGTGTAGTAACGGCGTGTGCGACATAACTTGGCTCTTCAGTCATTGTTGGAAGTTTATTGTCGGCGAGCGCGGGGCTTAGAGGCGCAAATTTGTCCCAGAAACCAGAATACCGATTGGAACGCGCCCGGATGGGTGACCGAGGCAGAGACTTGTTGGCGTCCGAGGGTTCCTCAGGTAAGTCATCTATCCGAGTCAACGGCAACCGGGACGATACTCGAGGTGGAGGGTTGGCAGATTGTGTGTGACGGTGAAGGCGAGGACTGAGGCTCGGTTGAGAGAAACTCTCGACGGATCTGGTCATCCGGATTGACTTGGTAGACTCGGGCGACTCACACGAAGGATCGGGGTTGAGTGGGGGTGACCTGAGCCCTAGAGCGGACGCAGACCTTGATTGCGGGGCGGTTAGGTTCTCGGACGAGAAGTTTTGGAAGTGGAGATTCTCGGCCTTGATACCAGTGAGATCGCGGCGGGGGGCCTGGGAGGTTCGGACGGCCCAGAATTCAGTGGCAAGATGCTCTTCCGTCGCTTGCTCCAAGGCAGCAAACTGGTGCCGGTCGGTGTGCGTTACATGCTGGAAGTCAAAAGGAGTGGAAATGCGGTTCTTGAGGTGGTGCACTGTGGATATTAATAAGAGACAAGTCTTTGAAGAATATGAGAAAGCTTACGGGAGTCTTCGGATTGATTCATCATCCTTCTGCCCTTCCGCAAGACCGACTCTCTTTTGCTTAGTGTTTCCACCTCTTGGACCTCGTCCACATCGAAGCTGGGGGAGAATTGACCACTTAGCCTCTTACTTTTCTTTCCACGGAAGAGTGATCGTTTCGATCCAGGGAGCTCCATGAAACTTTGGCCGGCAAGATGGCGATAGTCTCGCGACGACCTGTGTGAGGAAGTGTCGGAAGCTGCCATGCCTGGCGGTACGAGAGATACAAACGACGTTGTCGAGCTGGCCGTGTTACTCCGGGAGCGCAGATTAAAGACGGAACTTCTTTTTCCAGAACGTGCACGTGATCGTTGCTCGGGCGAGGGCATGTCTCTGTCGAAAGAAGACGCGTCCGAGCCTTGAGACACCCAAGCATCAGCAGTGGAAGTCGACGTGGAGAAGGAGGTCGAAGGCGAGGAACCGGGGACCGGGGAGTCTATGGACGACTGTCTGGAACGCGGCAAAGCGTTGTTTTTATTGAACTTGAACATGGCCTGGAGTTAAGGGGCGCCTCCAACAGCGGCGGCTTCGAAGCTGGCAGATATAGGTGGGGGAATGTTGGAATGGCGTGCACAGAGCCCCGCAACTCGTTGGCAAAGGTGGCAGAGTTCACAACCATGAAGAGGTCCGAGGGGATAAGACACGGTGTATATTCTGGGGAAACCTGTCGCGCACGCGTGGTCGGATGTTTATCAGGTCGAGTGTCCAGGTTAAGTGGCTGCTGGACGTGTCAGTGCACGCTGCGAGCGTATAGCACGGAGCCAGGGAACCGGAGGACTAAACGAGACAGGCCAGGACCGGGGCCGGAGAGATCGATGGTGACAAAGGAGGGAAAGGAATGGGTAGGTTGCAGAGCTGGTAATATAGGGCGAGTAATATGCGTACCTCTAAAATCGGCCGGGCTGTCCACAGGGCATGGACTGCGTGGCGTGCTACGCCCCCAGGCCACTGCTGACGGGAGGAGGGACGACTACGGCTGTAATTGCAGTGTCAAAACGGGGATGTGCTGGTGGAAGAACGCGAGGATTCGCCGAAGAAGCGCGGACAGATGGCGGCTGTCAGAGATTAAGAGCGAATGCGGGAAGTGCAGATCGGACGGCAGAAGGAGACGAAGCAGCAGCAGAGGCAGGATTGAGTGCCGGGGCGTCGACGCAATCTAGCTGAAAGGTGGTGGTGCAGCGACGTGAGGATTCGACGAAAAGGGCCATGGGATGGCTCGACGGAGCACGTTGTGGCACTGAGGAGGGCGCTGTGGTCAATAATAACAGAGCTGTTGCAGGGCGCAGGCGCACCGGCAGACGTAGGGATGGCATAGCTCAAGTATGGACAGGCGTGGGCCGTACGAAGTAGCGTGCAAAAGGCACGGAGCGGAGAGCATGTGGAGAAGGTGTGAATTGTGCAGTGCTCGCCGAGTCCAGGGGACAGTGGCATCTGCAGGCCGGGCGGGCCAGGATGGCTCGGATAGCTGGTGAGAGGGAGGTCAGTGGTGGGGAGGAGCGGGAGCCAGGGCGCGAGAGACGAGGGATGCTGGAGAGATGCTGGGTTCGCCGTGTAACCGGCCATTCACTGCCCAGCGCCCGCAGACGACCCAAGACGACCCAAGGCGCACCCACGCTGTCGGGCCCGGGCGAATATAGCAGAGCAGGGGAATAAAGGGCACGCTGTGAATGGCTGGCGGGCTAAATTGTGCTGGCCCGGGGCCCGCTTTCCGTCGCGCTGCGCTGCAATTTGCTACGTCTGCGCTTTTCGCTGCCGCCCTGGCCGTGTTGTCGTGTGACGGCGAAGCACATCGCCGCTCATGGCAGACCCTGACCGACGCCCTGACGCGGCGGTGAGGGCGTCCGAGGGCCTCGACATTGTGCGACGCGCCGCCGCGCTCAGCGGCGCTGGCCTGGCTGGCCTCGCGATGGCAGGCCGTCCTCGGGCGGGAAAACAAAGCACGCAGCAGCACGCTCCACGCTGAAGGAAGCCCGGGCGGCCAGCTAACGACGGTCCAACATCATCCGCGAGGCAGGCTGCAGGGGTCTGCGCTCGTCAGGGCTGCTCGTTAGGGCTCGTCAGGGCTCATCATGGCTCGTCAGGGCTGCGATGTGCGGGATGCCGGCCGCTTCGAGGCTCAAGTGCCCAACGACCATCAGAGCTAGCATGGCCTCGCGCGATGAACACCCGCTGACTCTGACTGTGCGCTGAGCATGTTCATGTCCAGCGCCGCCCAAGAGAGGGAAGCTGTGGGCGATCTCGAGGGGAGTGAATTGCGCGGCCCGAACCAGCTAGAGCGCCGTTTCCAGCCCTCAGCGATCCGTCTCTGATGGGGAAGAGAAAGGGAAAGAAAGTGAAACAGCCGACGAGCCTGGGTATTCGACGGGTGTTCGACGGCCGTTTGCCAGACGGCGATACCCCGCAGCGCTCTGCTGTCACGGTACATAGGCGGTGCTGTGCATCTTCGGCATCATGCTTGCGTAAACACGCAGACGAGGCCGTCGAGTGTCTGGCCTGGGGACGCCCATGCCTCTCCTCAGCGCCTCCCTCCAATGAGGCCAAGACACGGCCATGGAGAGCCTGCCTCGCATGGGCGCTCCTCCTGCTGGGTTATCGCAGCCTGCCATGTTGGGACGCGACGGGTATCGGTCCTCCACGGCATGATGTGATGGATTGTGCGGATTGTGAAAGCAGAAAAGGCCCGTCGACGACCACACGCTGATAGCGCCCATGTCACGCCGCCGACGGCCAGCGTACGCCAGGCCTCCATCTCCATGGCCGTCGCCGTTGCAACTCGAGGCTGCTGGGACCGCTCGAGGTCACGCGGCGTTGTTGCATCGTGCAACGCGGCGAGCAGCGCGCACTGAGGACCATGAGGTGCTGCTCTCAGCCGCTGTGCGACACATTGGGCGAGATCGCGTCGAGGGCGAACCCGAGGACTGTCGACGTGGAGGCGCGTTTCAGGCACCGCTGAGCGCCGCATCCTCTTGCCGTCGTCCAGGTCGTGGGGGAGTCGCGAGGTTGGACCGAGCTGTGACCGGCCCGGCCTCAGGCACGCACGCCAACGAGCTGTGACTTGATGCTCACCCCATCCATCCACCCACTCACGGCATCCTTTTGCCATCCTTCCTGCGCCATACAACGGCACAACGATGCAGAATCGAAGGAACCAGTCCTCCCGTTGGCAGGCCCGCATCGCGCTGTGCACCCACAGGACCCAGACTCGAGCCGCTGCTACCACCGCTGCTACTGCGGCCATCACGACGAAGCGAGACCGAAAGCCACCACCTCCTATGTATGGTAAGCTAGAGCCAGACCGGATCTCTCCAAGGAAGCGATCCCACGAGGTTGGGACCAGATTGTGATGTGCGGAATTCCAAACATCAGGCCCACCGCGCTGGCGCCCTGTGTTTCCTGCCCCAAAAGGGGATGCTGGAGACCACAGCTAGACGCGACCACACAGGCGCACAGGGACACCTTGGTGCGGCGCAGCAGCGCACAAATCGATAATTCAGTGATATTCTGCTCACTGCACGGCAGCGCTGGCACCACTCTCTCTTTCCTGCAGGTACGCAAGCGAATCCCCCCCAACTGAGTGGTTCCTTCACCTCGACCCTGGCTCCTGCACACCAGCGTCTGACTGCGTCGTCGTGAAAAGACGGCCATTCAACGCGGTTTCTGCTCGAAAAGCGGACCCTTGAGGTCATACGAGCGCCTCAGAGATAGCACACTGCAACGCCTGCGTCCGCATGTCCTCGAAGAGACCCTCCATCACCACCTGATGACGTCGTCGAGAATGCCCAACTGGCGACCGTTGACCACGCTTCTGCTGGGCCATGCAGCATACGTTTTCTTTCGCGGGCCTCTCAGGTCCCGAATACCAGCCCAGCCAGAGCTGTGGAGACGGGTGTTGCATCTCACGTCCAGGGCGAACATGGCATCCATGTGCGTCCACTTGCGCGGCACAGCGTACCGGTACGGTACCTATGTACCCGAGGCATTTCTCGTGCATGGGTCCAATTAACTCTACATTCATCTGCAACTTCATCTTCTCACCAGCTCCCGCGCAAGACTTGAGTAAAAACCCCCACCGCAGCCTCCGGGACCCGGTGCGGAACTGCCAGACGTTTCCGTCTCACAGTAGCCACCTGGGCCGGCCCTGGAAGGCTCTTCCAGCTTGCCGTGATGATTTCTGCCCAAGGCACTGCACTTTCTGTAAGGAGGGAAACCCCTGCACCGCGTCTCCGTACCTGCATATTTCCTTTCCTCCATTTCTTCTAGTGGCCCGCACTACGATGGACCGGAGCAGCAACTTGAGACTGGTCTGCTCTGTCAGCGGCGCGTCCGCAACCTTCTTGTAGATTCCCCACGAATTTTCGACACTTGACGATTGGAAAAGGTTCCGAAGTTGCGCTCTTTCCCTCGAGGGTCATGCCGAGTCTTTCCGAAGACTCGTCGTATTTTATTACACCTACGTCATGTCTCCATGCACGAAGCAATATTATCAATCAGATCGAGGGTACAGGACAAAAGAAATATTCTCGTCTTATGCTGTTCCTCTTATCTACCCGAAGGCATTATCAGCAGTATTATGGCCCCAGCAACTTTGCTGCATTCACGTCCAGCCACATCGTCCCGAGTGCTTCTCCAAGCACAATACCCTACAACAAGGCACAAGCATTGGACTCACTCTGCTTGGCTACGTTGCATGTACGGGGCGAAACCTTGCTATCTATGTCACGAGATGGTGGGATGCGTCCCATGGCCTACGTCTATGAATATAACCCTTCCGATACGATGAGCCTTCTGCATCTGCTAGGTTGTTAGAGGTAGCTCTATGCTTCCTTCTCGTCCTATCCCAGCTATCTCAGGTTTCAATTTCAGTCGATTTGACGATGATGTTCTCGTCGTCGTCCTCTCCTACTCCCATCAATCCATGCTCGTCCCCTGTTACCGGCCAGTTGTCCAGGTCGCCACAATCTTGCTCGCGAAAATCTCGATATGTGTTTCTATTCTCGGTGCATGTTTCGATTCAGTCATTTCGGCCATTCTAGAACTATATGCGTATGTCATTCTTACGACATTCAACATATCGTTGAATTCCGAAACGTTGAGTGGCGTTTCCATCTTTTGATTACCCTATCACGTGCTCACTCTACAGATCTGTAACCCAAGCAATGGAATTTCGATAGACATGGGTTCATTGACGCTGTATGAAATGGGACTCCAATAACTCTAGTTAGAAGCTTTTACCATGGACCTGCGACGAATTTGGCGTCAGCTCGAAGCCAGCGCTTGGTAGTCTCAACAACACGATCTGCATACAACGATAAAGTTTGCCCCGGCAGATCTCCCGCTGCGCACAGTTGAATACGAGCCGGTACATAATGCTATTCTCCTAGGTACATGCAGTACCAGCAGTGTAACGCTCGATCTATTGATTTCCTTCCCCGGCACGTTCGTGTATCGTTGCAGCGAAAACAGTTCTCGGTCCTGACTCTTATTGGAGCATTGGACAGCTGCATACTACCATCCAGCGCGACACTCCGTCGGGAGCGATAACGTGCTCGGGACCCTTCGGCTCGGGACCCTTCGAGAAGTCGGAGTCAACAACGAAATGCGTCGCGAGGGGTCTTCGGGGTCTCACCAGTGCCCCGATTTGCGTTCAGCATTCTCCTCTACCCAGAACTCTGGAACATACGCCTCGCCATTTGTTAGCTACTACGATAGTGACTCTATGCCTGCGAAATTTATGTACTGCTCTACATGTCGATGTCCACAGGTTGGTGCAAATACCACGAGCCAGGCCATGGGAGCTGTTAGGAGGTGGAGTGCGAGGAAGCTGTGTCCATCTTTCCAGGTTCGCAAGGTCTTGTGCCTGAGCTCAATCACGTCGCATCGCATCTACATGTTCGCGCCGTGTGCACCTGTCTCCGCAGAGTGCACAAGGTTCTCCGATGACATCTCGTACCATTTACCTCTAGCTATTACTTGCTTGGGATCCTCACTATCGGGTTCCAGTCTCCAACACATGGCAGGGACTAACCATACACTCGGCCCTAACCTTGCCACATACTATTCGGTTCCACAACTTCTACCCTTTTTCATCTTCTCTTCTCTCGAGCCCATAGTTACAATACGCCTCCCTTAGACCTTCTCGGGCAAACTTTCCCAGTCCAAATATTCCCATTGTACTACAAACATCATCAAGTCAGTATGAGAATTGGAATTGCGTAGACTTCAATAAGGGAATTCTGATTTTAGAGTGAGTCGCGGATTTCGACGCGCGCCGGAATCCGGAATGAATATCTTCATCAATATGCACCTCGCGACCCCACTATACCACACGTCTACGCCACCAAATGTCTTCGTGGGCTCTACGCTAATATTTTTGCTAATAAGACTCGTAGTGGCCGATGCAGTGTATCTCCCTACCTACTACCTACTACCTTCTCCTCCCTAGCGGGGCATTTGGCGACGAGAACAAAGCACAAGCAAGGCTCACGCCGCCATGCACTCCACACCTTTTATGGGGTTACTACTAAAGTATGGCTGCACAGTAGGTCGCCATGTCACTACAGTACACGCCCGCGCTACGGGGGTCCCGGGATGCGCATCCTCCGGACTTTTCGCTCTGCAGAGCCGCATGCATATATAGCGTGGGATGTCTGCCTGCGCCACCATCTACCTCCCTCTTAGGGAGTAGAGTAGGAGCAGAGGAAGGCAATGCCAACGCGCTATACGCGGGGAGGAGCGCTCTCGAGGATCGAGGCGGATGCGTGCCTGCGTTCTTGCAGACAAATACTTCGCCACTGCTACGTTGGTTGTTGGTCCCGGTGGCATCGAGCGAGCATGTGGCGCGCCATGTCATGCAATGGCGTTGAGCACTTCGGCGTGCCGTTGCACTTCCTTCGGCAGCCCCGCCCGCGGTGGCTTGCTTGCGTACGCGCTGCGTCCTTGCGTGTCGACTGCCTGTGTAGCGTGGCGTGGCGTAGCGTGCGCGTAGGATGGAAGTGCGGCGCCCCACGGTGCAGTGGAAGGAAGGGGTAACGAGCAAGCGAGCAGACGGACGGACTGACGGAGGACGCCCGCCGGCCAGCGACCGTCGTGGCGATACAAGGACTAGCCGATGCGAAAATACTGGTTGTGACTCCCCCTCGGCGTGGAATTCGCTGGTGCGTGGCCCCGTGGAACGAGCTGATGGCTGCCCGTTGTTGATGATGATGATCCTGTCAGATGGTAGATGCGGCGCGGCGGTAAGGGGTCATCGAGCTGTCTAGCGTAAGCGTCAGAGGGGAGGGGGGGATGGACAGTCGTGCGAGGCTGTGGGCTGCTGGGTAGGATTCGAATTGGAGGGACGGGAACTGGATAGTGGATGCGTGGATGGGATTATTGGTTGTTATGGGTAACGCATCCAAGAGGAGATTTTTTTTCCACATCATGGGCCGAATCGGTGTGGGAGGGGGTTGGAATTGACTCCTTCTAACGAGTCTCTCCCCGAACCAAAAAGGATTTTGTTAAAAAAATAATTTAATTACGTTCTTGGTCGCGTTTGTCATCTATGTCAGATTGTGGTGGTTTAGTGCTCGATCAAGCGGGGCGGTCTATCTGGGGGGGGGGGATGTCCACCGGCATTCTTGGTTGCGGTTGTGGTTCTCGGTTGGTGGAACCTGGGAGGGGAGTCTTGTGGCAACCTCACATGTGTCAGTTGGTTGGAGATGGGCGTTTGCGGATGCTTGTATGCGATGAGGTGAGAAGATAGTTGTATGGCTGTATGGCCCCCCTCTGCCGTCATCGGGAGATCGGTAGTCGGGACTTGGATACCGGTATGTGGAAGCTGGGGGAGAGAGGTGTTGAGGCTCGGGTCGTTTGAGGGGTTGGTTGGTTGGTTGGTTGGTTAGGATGTCTGAGGTCTAAAAGTAACGCGTCTTCATAATTATATGCGATGCGATGCGGTGAGGGGATCATCGTGCAACTCTCCTGCAGTCACTTACAAGCGTCGGCCGTCGGGACTTTAGTATCGGCATGTGTGGACCCTGGAAAGATGTGCCGGGGTGTGGTGATATTTTGGTTGGAGGTCTGGGTTTGATTCAGAGATTACTTGTTCTTCGTATGCGATGAGGCTGGAAGCGTGTTGTGTGGCTCTTCTGCAGTCATCTCGAAGCACGAAAGCAGTTGCAGTGATGTTGTGGTGTCTTGGTCGGATGGCTGGCCTTGCAGTCGATGGATTCATGGGCGATGCGGTGGGACGATAGCCGTGCGGCTCTTCTGCGGTCATACCTAGAAGCATTAAGTTGTGGGAACGTATGGACCGAAAAAGTGCCACGACCATGTCTCGTCGTGCTGGTTGGATGTCTGAGTCTAAAGTTTAGATGCTCGTATACGTTGCTGAATGAAGGTGGGTGTCAGATTTGTATATGAGCTGCAGTCATCCGGGAGTTAGGTGCCGGCGATCGAGTGGAGTGTTTGCCGTGCTGAGCTGACGTTTGATAGAGATTAACTTGTGGTACTAGAGTGCTTGCCTTACGCATCCAACTTTTATGCAGTGATGCTCTCGCGGTGGTCCAAAATTGGAATTGATGCCAGTATGCCGAATCTGAAAAGGACTGCAATGAGCTGTCCCTGTCATGTTGCAGATCTCCAAGTACCAACATCATTCACCTCAGTGGAAGTTGTAACTGATGCTCTTTTGATCGCACTGGGCGGTATTGGATATATACAGCCACCACAGCAACGAGACCCGAATTGACCGTTGCGCCTAAAACGTGCATGTCGTCCCCTCCACATCCCCTCTGTCCTTCAATCCCCTCAATGGTGCTTCTCCTCATCATGATGCGCATGCTCGTCCTTGAAGTAAAACTCCTCGGCCACCAGATATCCCGCGAAGGCGACGGTCGCGATGCCGAGACCGGGGAAGGCGCTCTTGAAGCGGTTGAAGCGTGTGAAGGGGCCCGTGTATCGCCATGCTTCGCTGTGCATTGCTTAGTATCATGGCGGCGTGTGGGGGAGGGAGGGAGAGCGCACTATCGTGCCCACGGGTCGCCTTTGGTTCCGTTTGCGGAGGCGGCGGCGAACTTCCTGGGGTTGAAGCCCGTGATGGAGGGGCGTGGTGCCATGGCGGTGCTGCGCGGCGGGGGTTAGCAATTGGGCCATAGAGCGAGCGGGTGTATGGATAGAGAATTGGAAAGTTGCTACGCACTGTGGAAGCCTCGATCAGCGACTGGCGGGAGGCGTGGCGATGGCGGCGATGTCTGCGTGATGGAGCTGTTGCTGTTGCGCGAGGTTCGTGATTGCCGTTGTGGCGAGCTTGGACCACCCTTTTGGAGACTTCCGGCGCCGACGCATTCACTCACCACCACGCCTACAAAGAACACCACGTCCACACCCACCACCTCGCCCTCACCTCGCCCTCGCCTCCATTCGCACGCCTTTATTCGCACTCGGCACCTGCGTTGAGCTTCACAACGCGCATAGCCTCAATAGTTTTAGTGACAGATAGTCGATTCCCTTCCTGCGACCCACCTGAATGCCCACAAGCCTCCCGCCATCACATCGATTCTGAGCGCCCTCTCAACAGTTAGCCAGGCACAATGCCCCCCCCTGGCGGCCGCTTCCCTGGCCATAACCTCTCCAATCCTTTCGCCCACCTCAACAACCCACTCCACCAGCAGCCCCACCTGCAGCAGCAGCATCAGCCAAATCTCCAGCACCCTGGCTTCGGCGCCAACCAGGGCCACAACATCAACCTCTTCGGCCACAACCAGAGCAGCTTCCAGTCCAATGCAGGAATCGGCGGTGGGCTCGGCGGCGCAGGCCTTGGTGGTGCTGTGGGCATCGGCGGCGTGAGTGGAGGCACAGGACTCGACGGCCAGGAGGCGCGCATGCGCTTTGCCCACGGCGCGCAGCTGCAGCAAGAAGCCGCGCTAGGGCGAGGACAGGACGGCGCAAAAGGCATCGCTGGACAGCGGATACGCGAGGTCTGGAGGTCGAATCTGCATCAAGAAATGGAGCTACTGCGGTCGCTCGTGGATCAGTTCCCATATATTAGCATGGTCAGTGTCACACCCTTCTAGCGAGCCGGTGATGTTTCTTATGTCAGAGTGTGTTTGTTCTAAATCTTCAAGAGCGCGGTCAATAGGGGTAAGACCTTTGCCGAATGGGTATCTAGATGGTTTTCCTTTGTGCTTTTTTTCTACATTTTAATGCACTACCAAGCCACCCATACTGAAACTCGCATTAGGACACCGAGTTCCCCGGCGTTGTCGCCCGCCCCATCGGAGAGTTCAACTCGAAGGCCTCATATCACTACCAGACAGTTCGCTGCAACGTCGACCTCCTGAAAATCATCCAGCTCGGCGTGACTCTGTTCTCCGTCCAGGGCGACGTACCACCGCCTCATCTCGACTCTTCACAATTAGGCTACCAGCCAAAGGCGGTGCAGCACTATGCCAACAACATCGTCGTCTGCCCGTGCACATGGACCTTCAACTTCCAATTCTCCCTGGAGGAGGACATGTACAACGAAGAGTCGATCCAAATGCTGAAGAAATCGGGCGCTGACTTTGAAAAGCACGCCACACAGGGCATCGACCCCGAGGAGTTTGGGTCTCTCTTGATAACATCTGGAATGACGCTTACCATGGACGTGAACTGGATATCCTTCCATTCCGGCTACGACTTCGCCTACTTGGTGAAAATGCTGAGCGCGAAACAGCTGCCCGAAGACGAAGAATCCTACCGCAAGCTTGTTCAGATATTCTTCCCCAAGCTCCTAGATGTGAAGTACCTTTGGCGGCATGCCAACAACCTTGTCCGCCGTGGAGTCATCAACACCCAAGCTACCAACATCCTCAACAATCTCGGCACCAAGTCCGGACTCCAGGACCTCGCAGATGAACTCGGATGTCAGCGCATCGGGGCTTCGCATACCGCTGGCTCGGACGCCTGGCTCACGGGAACCGTCTTCTGGGAACTGAGGAAGAAGATCTTCGACAATGTCATCCCAGAGGATCTCAATGGGCAGATGTGGGGACTGACTGGCGTCGGTCCACCTGCGAGTGCAACAGCCCAGGCTGCTGTTCTTGCTGCACAGGGGCAGCAGAGCGTGGCGGGCTATCAGGGCATGAACGGTGGCATGATGTTCCACCCAGGCGCCACGGCCACACATCGCGGCGAAGGACCAAGCACACCAACGAGCCACCCGGCAGGATTAGCGTCGACACCTGGGCCAAGTCATGGGGGCATGATGACACCAGGTGCTACTGGCGCATTTGGCGAGTTTCGATACAGTGGCAAGTAGACAAACATTGTCTTGGCTACGTTACTAAATTCGTCTTGCACAGGGCCTGGGATATGGACCCCACCAGATAATCAATGGGGACGGAGACGTGGAAAAGGCGGTAAGCGGCAGTACGTCAGCGGGCGGTGAGAATGGAGTTAACACGGAATCAACCCATCGTTGTTGAAGATGAGTGGCGGCGTTTTGGCTGTCGAGCTTCTGTAACATCATCATCTTCTTCTTCTACTACTACACCAGTCCTTGCATTTTCATGGCGCTCAGAGGGACCGAGAAGGGAGTTTGTGAATGAGGGCAGGATGTTTACCGACTGGCTGGGTCTTCCTTCTCCAAGCTTGTGTCTCGTGGGTAGATAATCGGGGCCTCGAATGTGAATATGTTTTTGGGCGTAAGCTTTTTGTGTCTCTTCCCCTTTCCAGCTTTTTCAGCTGCTCGAATTGCTCGTTCCTCCGCGTCTTCGAGCATCCGGGCGTTGAATTGCTTGATGACGTCGGTTTCCAAATTGAGTGCGGGGTCTGCCTTGTATATCCCGCCGGTCTTGAAGTATGACTGATCCCCCATAGGCCAGCCGTTCTGCAGACTCACAAATCTTCCATGCCCGGGACTTGAATGCTACCCAGTGTTGATCGACTTGTTTCCGTTGGCTTTCCTTGGTCATGTCACTTCCAAAGAGCGGAGCCAGTTCATCATGCACCGGCGGGGAATCCCACTTGACCTGGCAGAGGATGGCCTTGGAAGATGTACGAGGTGAATACTAGGGGAACAGCTCCCTGGAAACGCTCGTGTGATGCCGCCGTAGTTGTTCGGCCATCCCGATGGGGAGACCGGTGCCGCGGTCGGATTCTCGATGAGCCAACCCAAATTCCCGAGTCTGTGCCCATGGCTTTGGATGCTCCATGGCCTCCATGCCTTTGGGTGCCCCATGGTCTCCAATGTATGTCGTCACATAGTCGGACGCACCATGGCAGCATTGTCCGGCGTTCCATGGATCGCGGATGGTTCCGTCCGAGCCGTGTGGCAGTCGCGGGTCCGAGATGCCACCTTGTTTTGGGGTATGGGCGTGGGATGTGATGGGATGAGATGTGCTGTGACGCTTTTTGACTTCATCGGTGGATACGTGTCGATGGCTTGGTCTTGCTTCGAGGAGGCGTTCTGCTCCGACGTATACTATGTCTGGTGAGACGGGCATGAGAGTTGGCCTTGGGCCAGGATTTTGGAGTAAAGGCGCAAGACGGGATACTATGGTTTCCCTACCTAGCCGAAGTTGCTTTTTTTTTTGCTTGGTGTTGTGCTGAGGATTGGTGGGTGGGCTGTTAGAGGGATGTGGAGTATATATATATGAGGAGCTATTTTTATATATCGTTGACTACTAAACTATTCATCTTGGCTCCTGGATTCTGGGGCGAGGGGGAGCCGGTGGAGATGATGTACTTATTGCTCTAGGAGCTCGTCATATTCATATGTTAACTCATGACAAATTCAATGTCGAACGGTTTGATACGGCATGTATGCGGCGTGAGTTGTTTGTCAAGGGAGTTTGTTCCTACTTTTCCTTGGGCGGGAAGGTGGGTGTGTTTGATGTATATGCTGTACTTTGATACCCGCTGGATATAGGCTTGGAATAATGTGTTTAGGTATAACCACGTACCTCGTCTGATTAGAAACTTGGGACTATCTACCGCATTTCTGTCTCGCCCTCATCCCGTATTACTAGACATGAAGAACGAGATGCTGAGGAGGAGAACGTCTTTTTCTCTCTCCTACGTTTGAGACCGGTATTGACTAGTAATACACATGCGTGTGAAATATAATGATTTCTTCTAAGCATGAGCAGAGTAGATGCATGCAAAAAGTAGAGCCAAAAAATAGGTTCACTGCTAATCTCGCAATATTATAAACATGATGGATCCAACCTCGTAAAACCGAAAAGCGATTGAGATACACTCAGTTCTAAAGCTGGCATGTAGCCAGCTGCGCGACATCCCATTAGAATTCGGTGTGTAGGTGTGCGCATATCGATTGTGTCATGTGGAGGTGCATAACTACACTTACATCATGATTTAGGGATATAGAGAGCAAGAAACGGAATAGGGGAGTTGCATTGATAGACTGACACTAACGACCGACGGATTTGGGGCTTTGGTATGCTCCCCTGGATGTTAAATTAGTAGATCGGTAGCTTTGGCACGATGGCCATCCGAGTTGACTTTTCGGGTTTTGAGATATGTGGTGGAGGCAATGTTGATTAAGAACCACTACACCGATAGTTTAGAATTAGGAGCATACATATTTTGATGAAGTATTGCATCTGGGGATTGCTTCGCCATAGTAGGAGTCTGCTAATTTTTGGGATTCATTATACACGCTACATTTTGCCTTGTTGAGTACCACAACGAAATCACTACCGTCGACAGATGATTACATGTTGAACCTCGTCCTCTCCTTCTCCATCTTGGACTTCCACTCCCACTCTTGTCCACTCTTCCACTGTATGCCCCGATCTATCCGTCGCAGTTTTAGAGTAAACCGTGGCCCAAGCTCCTGTAGTCCAGTTCTTAGATTCTCGACTCCCTTCACAGTCTTGCCGTCCATGCCCACAACGCTCTTCTCCGACTCCCGCTTCTCTCGGAAGACGTACCGATGCCGTCTGACGAAAATGTAATCTCTCTGATTGTGCAGCGTCACCACAGTCCGACCCTCTAGCTCGGGTTGCGGAGGATACAAATTCTTGAACAGGTGAGCCGTGAGGAGACCTAGCGGCGTGCGGAAGTTGTTGAGGATGAGTTCTGGGATGTGGCCTGTGGAGTTTCCGTGCCCGGGCAGCTTCTTGCCTTCGACCCAGTTCGAAATGGAGAAGTGGAAGTGGGGTCCCGACGGAAGGTGGACGATGTCGAGACCGCCGGGCTTCTTCTGGTGCATGTCTTGCATGAGAATGACGAGGGTGGTATAGGAGCGCGCGGTGGCAAAAGCAGCGATCTCGCGGACGGAGTATTTGTGTGCACGAGCATGTGCTGTGCGCCGGACTGGAGAAAGTTAGTGTTTGTGTTCAATGCTGGGACGTTTGGCCATAGAGCCTTTCAGCTCGAACCGCAGGGACATGGGCCACTTACTGAAAGTGGAGTTGGGGAAGAAGTCAGTGAGTATCTGAGCTTCGGCGAAAAGCGTTGAATTAAGTGAGGTGGTGATTAATATCTTCGGTTCTGGGGCAGGCTCGAAGAGGGCTGGAAACTTTTGTTTTAGAAATTCGGGAGAAAGCTCTAAATTGGTTGCGGTCGAAGTGGTAGGACTGGTCGCTCGCTTTGGAGGGTCGGGTTTCCGCTTCGATTTTCGTGGTGCGTCTGAGTCGTCGCTGTCGCCTGCTTCCGAGTCCGAGTCCAGCATGCTGTCCATCTCCTCGTCTTCCTCCTCGTCTTCCTCCTCCACGTCCACGTCCACGTCCACATCCTCGCCCTCGCCATCTCGCTTCTTAAGCTGTGCCAGTACACCCTCCTCCTCCACTGCACGCTCGGCCGCCTCTTGCGCTAGCTTCCTCTTCTTTGCCAGACGCTCGACGTCCACGGCCCACCCAAGCGCATCCTCTTCGTCGCCCACGCCCTCGTCCCAAGTTCGCTTCGCATCAATCGTGGCGGGCACATTCTTCGCTTGTCGGGCTTCGCGGAGTGCTGGGTTCTTATCTTCCTCGCGCTTGCGGCGGAAGCGCTCGTCGCGCTTTTCGGATTCTTTCGCCTTTTTGGTCGCGAGGTGGGCAGATTGGCGGCGGAGCTTGTTCTTGGGCTTCACGTTCATGGCCGGGGCACCCTTTGAGAATGCCATTGCGGGGAGGAGAGAGAGCGAGTCCTCGATTGCGATGTTGTGGTGTACACGTGAAGCCGGGGAAAAGTTCGGCGGGCGCTCGAGAAATTTTGGTGGAGCCGCGGGCAAGGACTTTCCTTTTTCCGCCAGAAACGCCAAGAGTTTCCCAGTCAGAACAGCAAGAGTCACATACGTAGCTACAGCCGGTATATATTGCATCTATCCCGCCGAATCTCTCCCTCCTCTCATTGCAGGAGGACTCCACGTGCATGCGCAAGCTTTTCAGTCTGTCGCGGCCCAATTGCTTCGCTTCTCTTCGTAAACCCTTTTTTGCTGCCCCACCTTGTCCTGTTTATCCCACCAAGAGCTTCACCACCACCCCCGCACACCACCGATACCAGGTCCCCAAGCGGAAACAAGACGCCATTATGGCCAGCACCATGACTACCAAGGACGGCAAGCCGTTTGACCGCTCTGCGCTCGAGGGCCTCATGAGGGTGCGCCGCATCCATTCCTCCCATGTTTGCTGGGAGTCATGCTAACAATTTGCAGCGGCGGCTCTTCTACACGCCTGCCTTTGACATCTATGGTGGAGTTTCTGGTCTCTACGATTACGGCCCCCCGGGCTGCGCCCTGACCAACAACATCGTCGACATTTGGAGGAAGCACTTCGTGCTGAAGGAGAACATGCTCGAAGGTGGAACGCACGCGACAATACTGAGAACACAGGCTGACAGCAATCAGTGGACTGCACAATGCTGACCCCGTACGAGGTCCTCAAGACGTCCGGCCACGTCGACAAGTTCGCCGACTGGATGTGCAAAGACCCCAAGACCGGGGAGATCTTCCGCGCCGACCATTTGGTGGAGGAAGTGTTAGAGGCTCGGTTGAGGGGCGACAAGGAGGCTCGTGGCCAGAAAGTGGAAGAGAAGGAAGATGACCCTAAGAAGAAGAAGAAGAAGGTCAAGACCATTGCCGTGGTCAAGCTGGACGATGGCGTCGCGCAAGAGTACGAAGAGGTCCTCGCGAAGATCGACAACTACAACGGCGAGGAGCTCGGCGGTCTGATGAAGAAGTATGATATCAGGAACCCGGCGAACAACGGCGAACTAGAACCTCCAGTAGCCTTCAACCTGATGTTTCAGACTACTATTGGCCCCTCTGCAAATGCTCCCGGCTACCTGCGTCCAGAGACCGCCCAAGGCCAATTTCTCAACTTCGCCAAGTTGCTCGAGTTCAACCAACAATCCATGCCCTTTGCGTCTGCGTCTATTGGCAAATCTTTCCGAAACGAAATCTCCCCACGCGCCGGTCTATTGCGAGTGCGAGAATTCTTGATGGCTGAAATTGAGCATTTCGTCGATCCTGAGGGTGGCAAGAAGCATCCTCGCTTTGATGAGGTCAAAGACGTGGAGCTCGAGCTCCTCAATCGCGAGGTCCAACTTGCTGGCAAGACCCAAGTTGAGACCACCAAGATTGGCAAGGCTGTCGAGACCGGCCTCGTCGACAACGAGACTCTTGGCTATTTCCTAGCTCGCATTCAGCTCTTCCTTCTCAGGATTGGCGTGGATAAGAAGAAGATTCGCTTTAGGCAGCATATGGCGAACGAGATGGCACATTATGCAGCAGATTGTTGGGACGCCGAGCTCCTGACCTCGTATGGCTGGATTGAGTGCGTTGGCTGTGCTGATAGGAGCGCTTACGACCTAACTGTCCATATGAAGAAGACTGGCGCGCCTCTGATGGTACGGGAACCGCGGAAAGAGCCCCTAAAAATCGAAGAGTGGCAGATCGACGTCGAAAAGAAAAAGTTTGGCCCCAAGTTCAAGAAGGATGGTAAGACGGTAGAAGCCGCCATTGAAGCGCTTAGCCAAGAACTGCGCGAGAAGCTATCACTAGACCTAGAGAAGGAGGGCAAGATCGTGATCGACGTCCCTGGTGTTGGTGATGGCAAGGTGGAAGTTCCCAAAGAGCTCATCACGATTGAGAAGCGCACACGGGTGGAAAACACCAGAGAGTACACCCCGAACGTTATCGAACCATCGTTTGGTATTGGGCGTATCGTCTATGTGAGTACGCCTTTCTTGTTCCCCATGCAATTTCACTAATGAGTAACGCAGGCCCTCTGTGAGCACATCTACTGGACTCGCGAGAAAGACGAGGCCCGTGGTGTCCTGTCCTTCCCCCCAACAGTTGCACCGACAAAGGTTCTCATCGTGCCACTGAGTTCGCATACCGACTTCAAGCCGTTTGTGCGAACGCTGGGCGACAAGCTCCAAGATATTGGTGTCTCCAGCCGAGTGGACGACTCCGGCGCATCGATTGGCAAACGATACTCGGTAAGACGCTATCTGCAATGTTTCATCGATGCTCTCGTGCTAATACAGGGTGTAGCGTAATGATGAGCTGGGTACACCCTTGGGTATCACCATTGACGTGAGTATTCAAGAAAAAAAGAAAGTCCCCTGTGCACAGCCCAAAGCTAACATGACTAGTTCCAATCGGTCAAGGACAACACATTTACATTACGGGAACGAGACTCGACGGACCAGGTCCGAGCGAGTTTGGACGAGATCTGCAAGGCCATATCCAACCTGGTGAATGGCACCGAGCAGTGGGCCGATATCTCAGCACGGCTGCCGAAGTTTGAGGGCCAAGAGGTGGATTAGACGCCCCGGTCGAGGGAGGGGTTGAAACATGTTTGGATGGGATAGACTAAGGCGGGCGAACAGGTTAGCGGAGTACCCAGGTACACTTTCTGGGATGTACTGTGTGTATTATGTCTGCGATGAAAAAATATCGATGAATCTTCTGTATGCACGTAATGTTGCTACTGGCGATTGGAATGAGGCTGACCACGAGGACGTGATTCCCGAAGCAATGCATGGGAGGGCAGTGAAGGGGATATGGGGTTGAGCATGCCCGGCCCTCTTGCATCGTATGATCGACTGGGAGCAGCGGACCTCGATCTTGCTGTTTACCAATCCAAGCCGCCCTGCACCTTCCGTTCAAAGCCACCGTCTCAGATGAAGCCCATAGCAAACCTTATCCAGACGGCGCCGAGAGGCACATGCTGACATTCCAAATCGACATTGAGAAACTCGCCAGCATCCCGCTTCGCCGGCGGAGCGTCCGCCCGCAGGCACGAGGGCCATGGCTGTCGCACGATACCCCACTCTCCGCGGGCAGGGCAAGGCATACCGGGCATCGATATTATATTGCGCACCAGCAACGGCTGGCTGCATGTCCGTTGCCATGTCCATGCCATGCCATGTCGGCGGCGGTGGAAGGGTGGGTGGGTGTCAATCTGCGAGCGCGCAGCGAGTGAGCGGGCGTTGCGTCGCGTCTCACACCGCATCCAGCATTCACCATCCGCCGTGGGTGGTGGACACCGCAGAGGCGCGACACTGCCAGCCAGCTCGGTCTCCATTGCGGGCGAGGGCGCGAGGCCGGCAGGCCTGTCGCCGTCGCTGTCGCTGTCGGGCGGGCTGACATGCAGCGAATTGCAGCGCCCGTGCCTCAGGAGACAGACAGCTGGCTCTCTGCCATGTCTGGCAGCGGGAGCGTTCCTGGCGACGAGGGCGCGACACCCAATGGCTGCGCTGAGGGGGTGGCTGACGGAATCCAGCAGGATGGTCGTCCAGCGCCGCGGTGGAGCAGAGCGTCTTGGGCGACGGTGCCGTGGGACTTTGGACTGTGGTGTCGAGGTGGACACCCCCGGCGCATTACGGAGCTTCTGCAGGAGCGAACGCGAGCGAGGAGTGGGTGGCGGCGGTGGTAGTGGAGGAGGTGGTGGTGGTGTTGGCATGTTTGATATGTTGCACCACCTCGCCCGTTGGCAGCCCTCTGCATCAGACATCTGCACGCTGCTGCCCATGCTTGCTTTGCTTCGCCTTGCCGAGCCCCCTCCCCTTCGGCATCGTCATTTGCCAGCAGCGGTGGCTCGACGGCCACGATCAACCCGCGTCCAACGCAGCGCTGGCGGGCCATGGCGAGTGCTCCGACGGCGCCGTCCTGTATGTACTATAGCACGGCGACCTGGAGGCGCTCGGCTTGCGGCCAAGGGCCATGGACGCATGAATTCGGTCGCTCGTCCCCAGCCCTCTCGACGGCTCTTTGACGCAGCGGCCGGGATGCGGGCCAGCGCGACAGCCAACGGGGGCGCGGCCTGATGCTTGGTGCGTCACCTGCGACTTTTAGTTTCCAGCAGGCCCACGGGTGACGGGCGCTGGTGGGCAAAAGGCCCAGGGCAGAGAATTGCGTCCCTGGGTGCTCCCGCCGCTCGCTCATATTCTCCGAGCAATCTCTTCTGCACTGTCGTCGGTTTCAGTCACATTCGCACGTCAATCACATCCACCCCGACGGTTCGGATTGACTAGAGTTTTCTGGAATCCCTCAGGCCTCTTCTTTATTCTGACGACATACCATATGTGCATCGCACCGCATTGCTGCCATCCCCCCTCCCACAGTCCCTACCGTCCCATCCTGCAGCCGTCGTCGCTCACGCCCCGCATGGGATCCCTCTCTGTGCCCTTCGGACTCTGATAACGCACGCAGATATTGCATTGCGCCCGACGTTGCTGTGCAGAGTAGCGGCCGGAGTCTGCTACGCCGTCTACCTCGCCTCGCTCCTGTTCTTCCTCGTCATTTCCCTCTTCAAATGCAATGGGGTGCTGCGTCCGGCACTGATTGCTGACAGCGGACCATCAACTGCCACCTGGGCGCTGGTGACCTGGTGTACGGGTGCAATCTGCGCTGGTGCTGGGCGTTTTGGACATGCTGCTACCCCTGCCGCCATCTGTGCAGCCTTCTGAATCTGTCTTCCCGCCCGCGTCTGTCGTTCCTCTGGTCCAGACGTGCTTGCTTAGCCTACCGCGAGGCTTGCGATTCCCCCTCTGCCCTACTCCCTCTCTGCCGCATACAACGGAGCACTGCAGAGCCGTCTGAATTCTGCCGTGCCTCTGCCAGCGTCGCCTGCCTATGCACACAGCTACAATAGCATCCAGATCCCTAAACGGTTCTGTCGTAGCCCGCAACAGAGCAGCACACTATACCCTCCTTGCAGGATAGTGGGTCGCTGCTCAAGGTGCTGGCTGCAGGGCGTACTCGCAAAAGGAATCCATCCCACCAAGACCCAGTCAGCACGACTCGCCGAACACATCATCGGCAGTCCGAAGCACTGGTAACCCCGATCAGCGCCCTCCACGCCTTGTCTTCAGGTGCCTGCGGCGGATCCCAGGATACCAACACGCCACCAATCAAGGGACCCGTCGCGTAAGAGTTGCAACAACAAATAACCAGCCCCTTTCCCGGCCAGCACGACTGCAAATTCCAGTGTAGAGGAAAGGCCGTCCAACTCTTCTATTGAACTCGTTATTCCTATCCCAACCCGTCAGCGAGCGAGCTTTCTGGGACTGTGGGCTCCCAGTTCGCTTCTGTCCCGATCCGCCGGCCCAAGACCATGGAGGAGGAGCCGCCACAACCCGACGATCCGGCAAGAGATCACACAGCCGCACCACACAAGCGTGCGAGAACCGATTCGGGGAGCTCAACGTCGGCAGAGTCTCTGTAGGTCTTTATTTCTCTTCGCCTTTCACGTGCGCTGGAACCTTTTCCCTCTGCGTCCTACCATTCTCTTCATTCCGTCCGCGAGCAGGCTGCCATGTGCTGCCATCTCAAAAAGCAAACCAGTCGCCATGTCTCAAATCCATTCCCCCGTCTCCAGCCCTTTACTGACACTGAAGGTGCGACAGACATTCTACGCGGACTCTGGACTCGGACGACGTGGACTTCGTGGACGAAAATGGCCGCGTCTACGGCAACGACACCTATTTTATGCCATGCGACCAGGCAGAGCAAGACCGCCTGGCAATCCAACACCAAGTCTTTGTCGGCGCGCTCAAGGGGAAACTCTCCACCACGCCATTAACAAATGCCACAAGAAGAGTCCTTGATCTCGGCACCGGTCCTGGGAACTGGGCCGTCGCAGTAGCCGAGCAATTTCCAAACACTGAAGTCGTCGGCGTCGACATGGCCGTCTGGGACATTGAAACCACCGAAGCAGATGCTGGGGGCGGCCGAGTTACATGGGAGATTGACGACCTCGACATCTGGGGCGTGGAGTCTGACATGGACGACTTGACCTCGCGGCTCGAGAACTACAATCCGTTCGTCGATCCAACGGCGCGCAACCCGCTCGACTCGCCCGCCAAAACCAAAGCCGCCAAAGACTCACAGACACATTCACAATCCGAGACGCCGTACCCGTCCTCCCCGTCCTTTAATCCCTACACGCTCGATCCCGACGAACAGCCCGGTTGGCACTTCTCCCACCCCTTCGACCTAATCCACCTGCGCAACTGCAAAGGCACCTTCGCGTACTGGGAAGACGTGTATGCCGAGATCTATAAGAACCTAGCGCCGGGCGGCTGGGTGGAAGTGGCGGACTTCGAGCTCGTGCTCCCAACGATGATCAACGCGACCACACCCTCACCTGGCTCAGAAGAGCCCGCGCCAGGATATACAGACGGGGCCCCGCTTCCCACGATCCGCAAACTGTACCTCGCGATGATGGAGGCGTCTTTCAAGTCCGGACGCCCGCTCGGCACCTTCTACATGCATCCCACGTACCTCGAGGACGCGGGCTTCAAGGACGTGCGCACCACGTACGTCAACGTGCCCATCGGCCAGTGGCCCGAGGACCCCGAGCAGAAGAAGATCGGCAAGATGTTCCTCGTGGTGTTCTACGAGAGCTTGGAAGCGCATCTGCTGCGCTTGTTGACCAAATGGGGCGACAAGGATAAGGTGTGGACGGTCGAGGAGGTGCTGGAGGAGGTGGAGAGGGGCAAGAGGGAGATCATGGACTGGAGCGACGGGCCTGGAGGCCGCGAGTCGAGAGAGGGGTGGTGTGCGAATTTCAAGTGGATCGTGGGGAGGAAGAGCAAGAATGCTTAGTTTAGGGGGGCTGTGGCGTGCGTTTCTGACGGTGAACGATGATGTCTGTGTTTATGTTGCATGATACCGTGTTGTTTTGCTATCTGGATCGTGGGGCGTCTTGTCTTGTGTGCTGGTAATGTTGTCGATAAGGGAGGGCGAGAAGGATCAGATCATTCGGCTGACATGAGACGAGTGGGCGGCGATTGGCTTACCTACGTAGAGTGAGTGTGGCCTTGAGATGAGATGGGGCTTGTATGAGACGAGGCTGCGAACCCTTTTCTAGATTAAGCTTTTACGTAGCGTGACGACGTTGACGATGACGATGACGATGACGGTCGGCGGCTTTGGATGGGCTATGAACGGCATAAATGGGACTGGACTTTGTATTGTGCAAGTGTGTTGCGTGTTGCGTGGCGTGCGTGTAGAGAAATGTCTTCTGTGGTCTTCTAATGATGGCGTCCAGGCTTCCTCTGTGTAGGAATATGGCCTGGCGCTGCATGTAGAGCTCCAAGGTGTGGATACCTTGTAGAAGACGGATACATTGACGAGTAGTGGTGTTATGCATCAGCTGTCAAGGGTATCTCTTGGTGTTCATAGGCCTGAGTCGGTGTCCGAGATTTCTTCTGGGCGTCTTTTTTTGTCGTCGTCGTCGTCGTTGTCAGGTTCTGGGGACGTCCCTTGTGGGAGCTTACCAGTGGGATACTCTCGGAAGTCTGTCTAATACTTGTTATGGTAGGCTTCGTATTAATGCGGCCATTTTGATCGTCTACTTTTGACACGCTCGGGATTGGGGGTCATTGAGACGCTTGCTGGGAGTTGTGAGGAAGTTGAGGAAGGTTCGGCGCTTGAGTGTCGCTGAGTTGAGATTTGGTGGTTGATGGGTGGTGCTGCTTGGCCAAAGGTCCAGAAAGCTTTGGGAGTCGGTAGGTGAGTCGGATAAGGCATTGTCGTTTGGTTGGAACTGTGAATCGCGACGCTTGTAGATGAAGGAGAGAAGGAATAAGAGATCCCCCCGATATGTGTGTCGATTCCCTCTAATGATTCACTGTTTGAGTCATGTCGAAGATGGAGGGGTGTGACTGGACGAAGGGAGGATGCGTGTTTGGGTTGGCTCTGGCTCTTTCCCTTTTGAGAATAGTAGCAGTATACAAACGTATGAAATCTCAACTGCACGGTACGTTATTTCGAACCAAGTGGGAGTTCTGGTTACGAACAATATACTATTACATAGAATTAGAGAGCATAGACGTTCGCATGGAGGCTTTCCGAAGAAGCGAAAAGAATATGCAGGGAATTCGAATATAGAAATGCACTAAAGAATAGATACAAAGAGAAACATGATGATGTAAAAAAGAAATGAATAAGGGTGACAGGAAATATAGTTATTGATAGTTTACCACAACAGCAGACCAGAGAAAAGCCGCAGACAACCACCCCAAAAGAATGTACAACTGCTCGAACAGATGAACGGAAAAGTATAGCCCTTTACACGTCAAGTGGCTCCTTCTCTTCCTATTTTATCCCAGAATTGTCTTCGTGATGGTTTCACAATTCCATATTCAGGCACACTCTTGAATGTAGTCAGAATCTTCGCCTTGATGATTTTCTTATCCTTCAAGGGACAATCCTTGAGTTTGCACAAGACATCAACACACGTGGAGAAGAGCTCGAGGAAACATTTTTCGTACATATCCTCCTGCCAATGTTTTTCGTCAAGATAATAGAATCTAAGCGTCTCAATCGGTGTTTCGGTGGCGTCGAAGAGGGGCCGGATTAGCCCATTGGGGGGGATTGGCGATATGCCATGGAATATGTTCCAGAAGTTTTTCCATTTGTCGGCGATGTAGGCCATGTAGAGCAGCTCTACGCCATAAACTCTTGCTCCCCACTGTGAAAGTAAAATTGCATCGTCGTCGTCATCATTGGTAGTTGAAGACTTGGTGGGAGGGTTGGTTGTCAACTCGTCGTCGTCGTCATTGGTGATTGAAGACTTGGTGGGAGGGTTGGTTGTCAACCTGTCAGCTTCGGACATGATGAATTCAGCGATGATAACCTTGGACAGATGCAGAATTGGAAATATTTATAGTTGAAATAGGTGAAGAAATGGCAATTGCAGGAGCTGCGAAGGTAGTAGGTTTCTGAACTTGGGGAAGAAAAGAAGTAAGAGCGGATTTGACTAGCGAAGATGCCTTTTATTACTGATATGCAGTCATTGTTTTAGACTCAGTGTTCTGGGGAGCGTCATACCTGAGAGTGACAAGATGTGGATGAGTAATAGTAGGCTGTGATTTGTTACCCTTGGATCGACCAATGCCGCGTATCTATTATCTTTTTGCGTTTATAAGTCGAAATGCTGCTAACAGGTACTTTTTATAATACTTAGCAAACATATGCGGGTAGTACTTTACCGCTACAGATATACTTCGTACTGAACAGGTAAAGCTTTAGTATACGTTTTGGCTTTGAACTGTTCTATTGGATTTCCAGTCTATCATGGCTCCCAAATATGTGAGAACCTTCTTAAGCCCCATCTCCCTTCCCCGGTTCTTTTTTCTTCCTCAAGAAATCATAAAATGCAGGCATCATCGTAGCCATTTCCTGCCTGATCATCTCCCACTGCCGCTCCTGGATCGCTACTGTCGGCCCTACGTACACCTGACGCGGATGAAGCCTAGCTAGTGGCCATAATTCACGAGGTCGCTGCGAATAAGATGCGAGTAGCGGATACACTTCGTCAAATACTAAGCTTGTGAGAATTTTGAGGTCACCCGTGAAGCCAGGTGAGGTCGCCCGTATCATCTCAGGGTTGTAATCTATCGTGTCGACAAGCCGCACATGACCGCCGTTATCTCCAGGGGGGACTGACTCTGAAAATGGCTGCTTGTACGAAAAGTAGGAGTGCTGGTCGACAACTAGGAAATCTTGCTTCCACATGTGAGGCATGAAGGAAGTGGTGCTCACAAAATTCGAGAAATGCCTGCCAATGATTTAGCTCACTGTGACAAAATTACGGTACGAGTAGATCACTCACCGCTTGGCTGCTTGGATATCTCCTTCCGCAATTCCTAATTCCTGGCCATCTATCCACTGCAGCCATCGAGCATTCCTGACGTCATCAGCACCTTGCACCCATTGCCCAGATCTGGCAGTTTCATCCTCAATCTTCTCTTTGATCTGCGCCCATTCCTCTGGCGATTGTTTGTATGTGAGACGATAGCACACAAATCCCCACTTCTGTTGCTCTGGGTCACCGCCACGTCGTAAAGTGTAGTTGATGCGTGACTTCAAGATGGTGATCCAATGCTCATCTCCTAGTTTCCCTGCCTCGCCACGGAACCATTTTCTGGCCGTCACGATATTCTTCCTACTTTCATCAAAGTACTTCAGCAACGCATTCATATCTTGCATTGACTGATTGCCAATTTCCAAGCGCTTCAGTATTTCTGAGTTTCCCGTTGATTCAGCGTCGACAAGCTTGTTGTAGGCATCTTCCCTTACTGTAAGTGAAAGATCTTGTACTTCAGTAGTGGCTACATTATGACCTTCGTATCCCTGCATAGGTAAATTGAGCAAGACATCCGCGCGTTTTACAACATCGTTGAGAAAATGAGCATGGCGATAAAAGGTCTGTCCGGCAGCCTTGATTGCTTCGACGTCATTTCCGGTGGTGGAAAGAACAGTCTCGTATTGAGTCTTGGCCTCGATCTGAATCTCGTCTGCGCGCTCAATCACCCATCGATGTGCGCGATTTGACATGTTGGTCACCACGGCTTGGAAATACTCTGCCCACATTGCTGTAATGTTCATTCTTTCCGGGATCCCTTTCTGCTCTCGCCGAAGATTGACAGCAGACTCAAAGACGCCGTACTCTTTTGACAGCCAATTGAAGCCATGGCGCATCGGTTCCTGAACCTGGTCTAGATTTAGGTATTCGAAGACTTTAAAGATGTCTTGGATAAGACCGCGAAACTGCTCGATGTTCTTCGGGTCATCCAGTTTCTTTTCGCGCCAACGCCCACCACTCATAGGTACCATGCCGGTCCATAATCTTACTTTCAAAGTATGGAGGCGCGCAGGAAATTGAGGTATTATGGCATGGCCATTGTGGAAGAACTCTCCACTCGCCTTATCCATGATTGAGTGGCCGAGCTGATCGTAAGGTGCTGAAGCCCATGTTTTGTAAGGAGCGTTCAGAAGAGGTAGCTCGTCCTCTTGTATCAAAGAGAACTTCGTTCGTTGACCTCCTGGTAAGTTTCCTTCAAACATATAGTCACTGAACTCATACAAAGTTTGAGGCGAAATCAAGAGGTCCTCTACATTCTTTGTCAGCTCGCATCAAAACTCAAGTTGTTCGGTACGTACCAACGAATAGCTTGTGCAACTTCCCCATGCTCCAATCGTTTGGATCGCCGAAGGAGTCATTTATCATTTCCTTGACTTTATCGACATTGAATGGCTTTGTAGAATCGCTTGCACGATCTACCATCAGATATGAGGATGAGGAAAAACTCGCCATTCGAGGATTGTTGTGCCATGAGATGAAATTCGGACGGAAGCGGGACACTGTGGTTCGAAAATTGAGCTGCCGCCAGGCCAGACGATTCAGTTCTTTTCGATAAACATTCATGGCGTTGCAAGGTATCTGATTACCCTCACGAAGTTTAGAAGCTTGACGAGGTTCGGGTGAGAAACTAGGCTAGACCTAGTCCACACTAGCTTACATCCTCCCAATTGGTACTTCAAAAGCTTGACAATCGTTGTTCAACAAATATCTTTTGCTTTCGATGGGGTTTGTCAATGAAGTAGCAACATAAATCTTAATACTATGACGCATTAGAATAGGGAAGACCAGCTTTGTCAATCTAGACGCGACAGGGATGCGCATATATATACCCAGGTGCAGAAATCGTGCTCGACCTGTCAACGTAATGTCGTTATCGAGTCCTTGGATTCTTGGGCGAGTGCATTGACTAAATTATGATTCTAGTCGAAATTGTAGTTGTACAATAGGCTTCCTCTATTGAGGTTTAGGGGCCTTATTAAACTTCGAAACGTAGCGGGATTTACATGAACAAGAATCGCGTAATTGAGCAGTAGGAAATCTCCGACAATTCAAACGTGCGTAAAATAAATAAAATTTTGATTTGAAACTCTTACATGATGCAGCGAAGCATATAAATATTGTCCTGGTCTATTTTGAGCACAGAAGCAATGTATTATTAAAATTATAGACATTATCGAATAGGACACACAAACACAAGAACAAAATAAAAGCCCTACACGAGCCGAAACCCCATTTTCCAACAGCCTTCACTACTGCTTTTTGGTGTACTGGACCCACGGACCGTTTGTCTTATCCCACTGAATGGCCGTGTTCAGTCCCACAGGCACAACCTCAAACGACCACCATGAAACCGACTCAGTTGGTGCCGGGCAATCGAATACGAACGCGTCTGGCCCTGATAGTGAATCGGCTTGCCCAACATTTGCCACCATCCTCCCCAGATATCGACCGCGCCAGTTGGTAGTCGGAGTAGGAAGACTGGTGTCGATGTGGACTGTCGATTCGAAGACATCGAGTTGTTGGCCGGCGCCTTGGAATGCAGCCTGGAGCTGAAATTTGAATTCGCATTTCTGGTTTTGCAAGCTTGGGTCGAGCATGAAGGCGACGATGGTGGAAAGATCGTCATTTCGTCCGGGCTTGCGCAAGATATGTCCGAATGCCGAGTCAAAGTCGAGCTGGAAGTTGACGCTGTGGTACACCGAGTTCGTCGCTGGATAGTTTGTACCATGGGTAGCATTGCTTGGAGGGAATTCAGCCCTCGTGGCAGCAAAGCCCAGAGCGAAAATTGCCACGGCGGTCGTGAACTTCATCTTTGATAATTGAGGGAGTTCGAAGTGATGGTGGATGGGTGTAAAGGAGGTCGAGAGTCGTGGAAAATTATTAAGTGTCAACTGCGCAAGGAGTTCGGGGTGTTGTGAGACGAAGTAGAGATGTAGTAGTCGTGATGATTATCTGAAAGGCTTCAAGGAACCTCTATATGTATCTAAAAAATGCAAGGAAAATGTTTGACTTACCTAGGCGCCGTTAAGATTGCACTGCCCACTGTAGTGTCTAGAGATACAGCCTCACGAACTGTGCCGCGAGGCGCAAATCGACTTTGTGATAAGGCACAGAGACAACTCCCCTTGAGGCATTGGTATGGGGCGCAAGGATCCTCTGCTGCAAGGCACGTATTAGATTCAGCCGCACTATTATATTGCTCGGCCTCAATTCTGCCGTGGAACATTTCCCTTCAGGGAACGAACACAAATCGCCAGCCAGTAAGAGATGAGTAACTTTAGCGAGTCCACAGCTTCATTTGTACGCGCTGCTGTGCCACCAACTGCCAAGTGTACCAACAAACATCCTAACTTCGTTGAACGCTGCTGTGCCGCGATCTCCACAGTAAATACAACGATCTGGAACTAAATGAGATCTTTTTATACTGAAGCACACAGATTGGTTCAGCCTTTCTACGTTACTGTCTCAATAGATCTGCGTTGGATGATTATGGCAGTGCTGCGCTGTGTTGCAATCTGGAATGAAAGCTGTCGGCCAAGTAAGGAGAGACTCTGTAAGGGCAATATATGGAAGTGCAACGCTCCCACTCGTTTGGACCTGAAGAGCACGTGGGCGGTATCAGGGCGGGTAAGGGGCCACAACAGTGTGGCTGCACATTAGCATCGGTGAGGCACAGCTGAACGTTGTGCGATAGTCGGCTTGTGCCACACTTTACTAGAATAAATTTTGGGGCGTGGGGCGGAATGTCAGACTTGGATGATGCTTTAGGAAGCTATTTGGAGAGCCCAGAGAAAACTTTTGCAAGTTTAATCGGCGGCCAAGAGAAGACCCTAGAGGATTTCTCACATGAGAGTAGAGTCAGACTGCGGGATGGCAAATACACACTCTCTGTGTTTTGCAGACTACACCGTCTTTGTAGTGACTTCTTACTGACATATTTTGCCTATTTAGCTATTATGAAGCAATCCTGTATCCTGAGCATTAGCACCCACGTAGAGTATTCCAACTGAAGTGAAGAAAAGGATGCATTCTTTCATTCTTTACAAAGATTCCCATTCTTATTATCTTCTATTATTCAACGACCGATTCTCGCTCTCTTCATCAAGTTCATCAAACTCTTCCAACTCAAACTCCCCCGCCCCTCTAAGTCTCTCCTCCTCATCATCTTTAACCTTCGTAAATCCACCTGACGAGTCCGCAGGGTTCGGGTACGGCGTCGCGCACTTCGAGCTCCGTAACGGCGGATAATATCTTCTATATGTATAGTATGCCACCAATATCCCTAACAGCGACCCAGTTGTAACGTCGTAAACATCGTGGCGGTAATCTTCGCACCGGGATATAGCGATTAGAGCTGCACCGAGTAGAGGTGCGAGAGCGACGAGCACACGTGCGAGGTCCGTTCGAGGGCGGAAGACGTGGCATTGGCCTGCGAGGAACAGGGCCAGGTATCCGAGACCGCTGAACGCAAAACTGCTGTGTCCACTGGGGAAACTGCGCCAGCCATCATGTAGCACATGATGGTTCTCCTGTGTGCACACTTCGAAAGTCACCAGTTTATGATCCGGCGTCCCTTTGTCCGGTTGACATCTCGCGATGAGATCGGGCCGTGGTCTGCCCACCGCATTCTTGACGAGATCAGTTATGAATAGCGTAAGGATGAGGCTGATGAACCAGCCTAGGATCGTGACGTGTGATTTATGGGCCCCGGGCTGGAAGACTATTGCCCATGCGATGAGAACGCCGAGGGGGATTCCGCCGGCGTAGATGAATAGCCAGACTTCGTGCACTCGTCAGCCACTAACTTCCACGGCTTGTATATGAATTCGGTACGTACGGACGGAGACGCGTTCCACTTCGGCGTGGGGATACTGAATCGCGAGGTTGTCAAGGGAAAACATGCGGTGGAAGGGTTCGGCGAAGAATTGAATCTGGTGGTGTTAGACGACGGGCGAGGAGGAAGCCGATGGATGGAACGAACCACTATGTAACCACTAATTAGTATCACAAGGCCGACATAATCAGAAGCATAGGAACGCTGTAGGATGACTGTAAGCTTTATGAAGCAATCAAGCACGCGACTTGGGCAAACGCACCTGCCAGAAGCGAGCGGCGGCGCCCACAAAGCCCTGAGACTGTAGAAGACTGTTGCGCCTGCGCGACTGAGAATCATGGCTAGGCATTATGAAAAACTTATTGTAAGACAAGCATTGCGAGAAACCTTGGGTGAGGGTTGGTGGGAGTGGTTGAAGTCGCGGAGGTGGCATTAACTCCGCAGGGCTGATCCCTGACATGGGTGTCTGCGCTAGCGCTACCTTCGGCCAGCACCGACGCGTATTAAGCAGAGATTCTGTACACGCACAGTATCTGGAATAATCCGCATACGCTCCAAGTACCGTATATTCGTTCGAGCTGAGCGTGAAGTGGAGCCGAACACACTTTCTGAGCAATCGATTGTACTCCGAACAATCCTACCAGTCGCCAGTCCAACACATCGTAGTATATACGTAGAATGGTCTTGTCATTCTTTATGTACTGATTCGTTTGACGGGTATTATGATGGCCACAGTCAGTCACTCGCCCAGATCGCCAGAGCAATAATACAAAAAAGCTGCCACGTATGATGTACCGAGATAGAAAGCATTAGATTCAGACACTAAATCTACAGTATTCGCATATTTGAAGACATAGAAAATTCGACGCTTCAACTTCCTGTATAACGAGACCAAGCCAGACTGATAAAAACACAAAGAAAACCTAGGTAGCGGAGAGTCCGAGAGGTAAGTTGAGGTTTGCCGGCTGACCAGGACCCGCGTTTGTAGCGCTGACTAGATTTCCCCATTGATATGTGATTCCTGGGTACAACTCTAGGTTTGCGCCCGATTATCAATCGTATGAGCACGAGTGATTCATGGGAGTGCTTAAACCTCGGCCCTAGGATGCTGCTCTTCTCATTGGGTTTGGACGTGAAATTCAGCTGCCTCGACCGCAGCAGTATGCGGTGTAGAGCGAAGCTGGTAAAGCCTTAGAAATTCAAGGCGTAGCTGAACACATATTACTGTATACAGGACCCACAAAAATTTCAACTTACTCGGTTGAATATAAAAGTCCACAATGTCGCCCAGTTGCTGCACCTGTACATTGCAACAGACGCGCAAATCTGACCGGTAATACTTCAAAGATGGCTGTCATTCTGATTCTTGCTCTTTCTCTTCTCACCTTCACGCTGGCCGACCACGGCAAAACAACTCGATACTGGGATTGCTGCAAGCCATCCTGCTCATGGGCCGGCAAAGCACCCGTTGTCGGTCCTGTCCATACGTGCGATAGAAACGACCAATGGGACTGGAACGCCAACGTCAAGAATGCCTGTGATGATGGTGGAAACGCATATGCGTGCGCAAACACATCACCCTGGGTCGGTGCCGACGATATTTCATACGGATTCGCGGCCGTCAAACTGGCGGGAAAGGGCGAGTGGCAGACCTGTTGTTCCTGCTACGAGTGAGCAAGCCCAGAGCAAAACGAATTCATCTCTCGCTCTTACTGATGCGTGACGTCTAGGCTAAAATTCACCACGGGTCCCGTTGCTGGAAAGAAGATGATCGTCCAATCAATTAACACGGGCTCCGACCTCGACACAAACCATTTCGACATTGCCATTCCCGGCGGCGGCGTTGGGCAGTTCAATGCCTGCTCGAAGCAATTTGGTGGGGTTTATCTTGGGAACCAGTACGGAGGATACACTAACAGGAACGACTGTTACAACTTACCAGACAAGTGGAGGGGCGGATGCTTCTGGAGATTCGATTGGTTCCAGGGCGCCGATAATCCAGAGGTTGAGTGGAAGGAGGTGTCGTGCCCTCAGAGCTTGCTTGATCGGAGCGGATGTGCGCGGGGTTAAGATGTAAATCTTACGGAATTGGTAGTCTAGTTGCATAGCAGATGTGAAGAACCTCAAGATATGTCGTAACATAGTTGAGCTCTGAAAGGTAGCATTGAATCATAGGAGACCCCGTACAAATATGACCTATCATCTCCTGCTTCTTGATTCAACTGCTGGTTTCTTGCGAATCTCTTTGTATTCGTATACAAAATCCATTCTAATGAATACGCCAGCAAACTAACAATCTCCTGATGGCGACAATTCCTAGTACGTTGATACAATATTCCCAAGACGACCCCCATCGACCACAAGCACAGAACCATTGAGATAGGCGCCCGCTCTAGAAGCGAGATGGAGAATGGCAGCAGCAATGTCTTCCTCCTTCCCCAATCTCTCTGCTGGGATGATAGAGGGAGCGAATGAGCTACCAGTCCCCTGCACAGAATCGGAAAGAATCACCGCCGTCAAGTCAGAGGGGAACATTCCTGGCGCAAGAACATTGCAACGAATCTTGTAAGGCACAAGCGCGGTTGCCAGCATTTTCATCATGTGTGTAACCGCCGCCTTGCTGCTATTGTAGGCGAACGACGCCCCATTTAGCCTGCTAAACCCTGCAATGCTGCTCGTAGCCACGACCTGACTTCTCCAATCGGGCCCCATGTTCCCCTCTGTATTTCCAGCGTCAAGCAGATCAAGAAATGCCAAGGTCGTGTAGTATGTCCCGGTTGCGTTCACGGCGTACGTTTCCGTGAAATCTTCCAATGGTGTCTCTAGGGCATGCGCCCTATAGTCGGAGATTGAGGGAAGGGGTTCGGTTGGGGCTTTCCTGAGTGGTCTAGGACCCATGATCCCGGCGTTTGCAACAACCAAGTTGACGAAGCCGATGTCTGATTCGATTTGTTCCGCGATTTGGAGAAGGGACTTGCGAGAGGTAACATCGCCGATGGTAGGGACGACTATATCTGCGTTTACGTTTCGAGCAGATTCTTCGAGAACATCTCTTCTGCGGCCAACAATGTATACTCTGTGGGCACCGTTGGCGACAAGAGCTTTGGTGATCATCAATCCGATGCCTGCTTAGCTTTAGCTACTATCGATCAATCTCAAGGTTAGCTGCCTGGGTACCAGAACCGCCGCCAGTAACAACGGCCACAATTCCATCGACCCTAAATAAAGCTCCCGCGGAGATGCTAGAAGAAGCCATATTCTGCTGAGAGGGTGGGTAAAGAGCAGGTTAGTCTCGCATGGCATATAAAAAATTTGGTCACGTCACTTGAGATTCGGCCCCGCACCGTCCGGTGGTAGTACACCGACATCTTCTTCTACTCGCGGATGTGAAGTGTGCGATGCGACATAGATGACGGATGATTGGTAGATGTGGGATGTTGTATCGAGGCGTAGAGTTGACATGTGTCATTAGCGGGATGGATTCGGTTTGGCATCAATAATATACAAAGACATACACTGTATGCTCGCGAATACAAGTATGTCTGGCCCGGATGTATCGTTCGGAGCCCGGTCAAGACACGCCTCGTGAACAATAGTATACATGAAATAATTATATGACTGGCTAGTAGAGGGGAGTTCATTACGTGGTTATATAAGATTGAAGCGACCCCTCGTGATATTTGTCTATGGGAGGAGGGAAAAGCTGAGGCTATACGGGGAGTGGCTAAGGGAATATGGAAAACGTGGAATAATAAAGACCGTAAAAAAATCATGTTAGTTACATTCGGGCTCAATGATTATGTGGAAAACGGCCTATGCAACTCCACCTAGAAGTGAACGACTGACTCATGTGAGTCTAAGACAAAGGGCACTTGGATATTGTCGTTTTTGAAACACATCACACAAACAAAATAAAACCGTGTCATTTTGAGCAATTTTCGTTCAGTCTCCTACTACTGATAGGCATGGCAGCCGTTATAGCCTAAGCTATTCCCAGGATCCTGACGTATGATTCATGAGACTTGGAAACATGTGGAATGAAAAGACCGAGGCCACTAAACATGTACTTCAGTTGCTAAAGCCTATACTCTCATTAGTAATTTCCATATCTGCTAAGTGATTGAGAAGTACACTCTACCATAAGTCATCATTTTTCTGAAATCATGTCATCCACGAGAGAATCCCTGAAGACGTTGGTAAGCTTAAGAACCAATCTCCCATTTCTCGTTCCACTCGATTGCAGGACTCACCAATCGATTAGCCCTTTCGATTGGAATATCGTATATCTCCTCGTCCTGCAACTGCTCTGTTATAGACTCAAGTGCGGCATCAAGCATGTCCTCCAAGCTCCGCTGATCTCGAGGGCTCTTAAAGAACCGAAACCCAGCCACCCCGATCTTGACTTGAGTGCTGGGGAAGTATTCAATCAAGCGACGAGTGAAGAACATGAGAACCTCCGTAAAGGAATTGAATGAGATCCCGAGTGATGAGACTATGGAAAGCTCCAGGGTTGTAAATATATCCGAATGCAGTTTCTCTCCCGCTAACTCCAGGAATCGGGTGGCAGGACCGTAGTCTGGTTTTCCCAAGTCTTCGTCGGAAATGTATCCTTTATCAATCATGCAGATCTCGAAGTCTCGTTTGGTTCCCATATAGAGACATTGCTTCCATTCCATCAACATCTCCAGGAAACCGGCGTTCTGCACCAAGACAGGGAGGTATGTTACATCCATAATGATCTTGGGAACGTGTTTCACCATTTCTTGCTTTCGGTTCGTTATGGTTTTTGAAGCTTCGCTGAAGATTTCGCGGCAGGTGAAGAGAACAGAGTCCGATATAGAAGGATAGACTAAAGTCATGGGAGACTTCTTGTACCGATGATTGAACTGCATTGTCTCGTGGACCTTGGGTACAAGAAATTGCAATCGGTCTGGGCTCCGAATCTCATAAGGGTCTGCAGGCTTGAAGTCCTTGATGCTGTAATGTACGATGGTCGTCGGAATGTAATCATAGATCCTAGGTGGGTGATATGTTAGCACACTTCTCGAAAGTGAAGGAGGTGAATGGTGCGGCGATGACAGGTATCAAAATTGTTGAAGGGCATATAAGCGACATCTTATGATAATTTGTGCAAGAGGCATTACTTACATGAGTCGAAGTTCCTTCGGTAGGTCTAGGAAGCGAAAGGGCGCCTCGCCATTGTCTTGCAACTTCTCCATTGCGAGTGATTTCACTGCCTGTAGACCTAAGTGCAGGTTAGCAAGGTGCAATCCATACTCGCTATGGCCGGGCAGAGAGCCCTAGGGTACATACGTGAACTCTCTAGCTTGGAGGGGCGGCTGCAGTTTGATGTTGAGGGTAAGGGTGGTAGGGTGTGTAAACAAAGGTGTTTAAGTGGGTCAGATAAGCGAGGCACGCTAGTGCATTTCGGGACCAGATATTCACCTTTTACTATAGTCAGAATCGCTAGAAAAATTTGTTGCCAAGATCTCGAATTGAAGGGAAAGAGATTCGAAAGGCCGACCAGATCTGGAAACATTCTGCAATGTCTCAAATATGCGACGTTTCCACTTGTAGTGGAATAGATAGGTAGCTTGAAGGGCAGAAGTATAGTATAACTAGAAATTGTTCTTCTGTCCGCGAAAAGAGTATATGACCGAGAGAATTAACAAGCCTGGCCTGAGCATATATTGATTTTTCATTGAAAGCCAGCTTCCTCATACCTTTCACGCACGACTATATGCTTCCGTTAGCTTAATGATCTTTTGCTTTATGACGGATTCAATCCTCCAGAACAAATAAGTTAGCACGGCTCGACGTTGAAAACCATAGCAGCGAAGCTCACCTCCTCAGCCATTCATCCACAATACTTCTCTCCACTATATACACGAGCCGAAACCGGCCCAGCACTAACGAATGCTCCTCTACAGGGTGCAGAAATACCCCCGCATCAACAAGCTCCCGTTCTTGCTGTGACAATCCTTGGTTTCAGCCAGAAGTTAGGACGAGAGATCAATCCAGACAAAAATTCAGCATTTCCACCGGTCAAATACGGTACACCCATCTCACGGAGCCTTCCCGTGACGAACTTGGATGCTACAGCAGTGCGCCGGCAACTCGTTGAAATGAAAGATCGACACCATTCCCGATCTTCCAGCATGGCTGCACAGATAGCAATGGACATTCCTGAAGGGCTCTGTGAAACCGGACGACTGCGAGGAAGGCTTTCTTCAGCTGTTCGTTTCTCGTGATCAAAGCGCCAAGCCGTAGACCATCTGCTCCGAAATCTTTGGTCATGGCATAGGTAACATGGAGTAGGTTTCGGTCAATGATGCCGGTGAGATCTGTAGCGAGATCAGATGTGGATGGGACAACGTCGGGCTCGCCGGAGACGAAGACAGAGACGCCGTATACCTCGTCACTGATGAAGTGTATTTGATGTTTTTCACAGAACTTCATCAATGCGATGAGGGTGTCTTTTGGATAGCATCGCCCTAGTGGAAAACCGTGAGCTAGGGATGGAAGTGAAAACTGACGAAATATACCTACCTAATGGATTATGTGGATAAACCACCAATGGAGCCCGTATCTTTAACCCCTCGGCATTTGACTTAGCCAACGCTTCCTCAAAAACTTGCACAACATCTGGCTGAAAGCAAGTCTCAGCGTAAGTTTCCGGACATACCACCTTCAACTGAGCCTTGTTCCCAAAATCGAGTTCGAATCTTCCATAAAACGGCCAACTTGTCAAAATACCCCCCCTCGGTTCGGCAACACTGTAAGCAAGTACCTCATGAAGAGCCGTAGCTGCGGATGTGATTCCGATATCGGTGCCAACTAGAGGCTCATGAGGTGGAAAGTACTCGGTCAAATGTGTGGTTAGTACTGCTGGGAATCTTGGACCACCTGCTGAGCTGTACCGGTACAGAAAGGCAGAAGCGGGAATGTTGACCTGCGGGCGTTGTGAGTATGATGTTTATATAGGTGCAAAATAATTATAGATGCTGTCTTTGACTTGGGAAACGTGTACTTTGTTTGCGAATTCTTCTAGGTCATGCTGAACTAACGCCTGTTTCTCAGTAAGATTATTCCTAATGGATTCGTTTCAAGGTCATATTTTGTCCCTAAGGCGAACCTCCAGGGAATATCAAGTTGATCTGCGTTCACTTTACCCCGGCTGGACAGCATTGTGACTTATAAGAGCAGCGTAGAGTTGCAACTCGCTCGCTAGCATGATAGTAGGGTCTCATATCTGATGAAATATTTCAAGTAAAGGAACAATGTTGGAGTCATTTTTAGGCGGAGAACTATGGAATGAGGTGCTTACCAGTATGCTCGTCTGGTCCGTTGACGAATCAGTGACATCTATACATGTAGCCTAACCCTAGATAGCTCAAGGTATATGTATTTTCCGTGCATGCCTAGAACAATGGTTGGCAATGAATCATTCGGTGGATCAGCTCCGGTCTTAGGTTTCTAGCTTTTCGAGCTCTAGATTGAATCTTTACACGACGCACTACTACAAACCGCTGAATGCGCAATACCAGCAAGACATGCCTGTGTTTTTGACACAAGTGTTGGCGCAAGTACCCTATTTGAAAATGGTCGGATTTAAGTTCATGCTGCGAGGCTTTGCAAGACGGAGTAGAATAGCGCTACCCGAAGTCGCGAGCATGGTAATTTCGCTCTTGATTGACATCTGATGGGATATCGAGTCTTAGTAGTATAGTCGAAGTATTTTGTACTAAGAAGGCGGAGAAATATCTTGCGCATAATATCGGTGGAGCATAAACACTACTTTAGTGAGGAGAGTGACTCTTGACTTTGGCCTGGTCCTCATTCATCTTGCGCTACGGAATGATGTAACATCATTTGTAAACTTGTGAAGGTAGGGTAACTATTCTATTTTCTTAATTAAGGAGGCTGATGTTAACTATCGGAAAATAAGTACGAAAAAGTGACTCCTGGTCAATGTGGCGAAAGTCCGTTCACATGCCACGTGTTCCTGTTGTTAGAGATTGAAGATAGCAAACAAGGGAATGTTATGCGGGACATCTCATAACAATGCGCAATCATGCACAAACATCACACACTTGAATGGGCAAGGATGCAGTGGAAGAGAGAAAAGTCTTGTAATAATAGACCGTAGGATGTGGGTTATAGTAGCCAGAGGGATGGATTAAATAGAACATCAATACCATTACCTTCCCACGATCTATAAAAACTCCAGCCAAAGAGATATCATGAGTGAGTCGCCCGTCCGGGCACCGCGAATCAGTGCCGGTTGATCGTGATTCGTAGAGAAAACTCTTTCTTGCCATTGTCGTTGTCATTGTCCTTATCATAGATAGGACCTGAAAGCCGTGCACTACCAGGGGATCGTTTCCAAGCCGCTACAGCCGCATTCTTTGCATCGCCCGCTTCACCTGCGGGTGCTTGCGGCTGTCAGAATCATTGTAGTCGTTGCAGCCAGCTTACAAGGCGTGGGACTTGCCAGCCGAGTCGGCTTGGGCGCGGAGGTTGGAAGCAGTCGAGCCACCCTCGGAGAAGTAGCGAGAGAAGACGGGCTGGATGAAGGACCGGAAGATGATTTGGGCTCCACTGCAGGATATTAGTATTTCGCGATAGTTTTCATTTCTGGCAGTGGACGTACGCAGTCTGGGGAAGAGCCATCCACAGGATGAGGACGAACTTGAAGGTATAGTAGAATGCTGCGCAAGTCAGTTGTATTCTAAACCGTCTTATCGCGGAGACTTACGGAACCAATAGACGGCGTTGACAGCGCTCTCGAAGACACTAGCGGGGTCAGTACGATTGTCGCAAACTCCGGTGCAAACACTCCACTTACGTCAAGAACGCATATGTCACCCAGTACTAAACTTTCGTTAGCCAAATATTCAAGATATGCGGGAGAACTGTAGTGGTTTCAAAAATCCGGAACTGGCACTGGGGGCCTTACTGTCAGCCACTGCGGCGAAATTAGCATGTTGTGCGAAACGCAGCCCTGCGACAGCTGCTGCAGAACATCAGAATTGTACGCACCTGAGTATCATCGACCTTGCTCGCGCTGAACAGGGCATTCAGCGAATAGTAGCCAGGAATAACGAAGCCAGCAATGTTGACGAGGAAGGCGCCAGCAATGTTGAAGAAGACGAGGAAGAAGTAGAGGGCTCCGAGGCCTAGGATCGCGTAGACCTTGGGCACCGATGTCTGCTTCTCAAAGTTGTTGAGGGCGGGGTATTTCGACAGCTAGAGAACACGGTGTCGTCAGTATACTGAGTGTCAAGGTGGGGCGCAACAGCTCTAGAGCCATTACAGAGGTGGTAGAGGGACGCGGGGCAGGTAAACTGCTGCACAGGAGGCGCAAGAAAGCGGCTTACCTCTTTGTCGAGCTGCGACAGGTGTGCCTGGGCTTTATCTTGCATAGACATGGTGCAGGGTGCGGTGGTTGTTGAATGCGAAATGTAGAGTGGTTGCGTATGCGGCGTGGAATGTTGCGGGTGCCTTTGAACTGTTTTGTGGGATGTGGTAGTCTTTGTGGAGGAGAGGAGGAGAGAATCAAGGGCGGTTGATTGTGGGATGCGGGTGGGTCGCAGCGTCATCGCTAAATACGTCAGCGCCTTTCACGAGCCAAACAGCGCACTGTTCCAAGGCTGCTGATAGCCTCAAGGCACGCATGCGCGCGCCTGAAATCACTGTCGGTAGCCCTGGCACTGACATACGCCATGTTTGTAGTTCCAGCAAACGCAGCATCCCGCGGGGGGTGGTTCAAATGTGGTTGAGCGATGGCGTTCGCCTGATTGGGCGGAGGGCCGACACGTGACTCGCCGGATCAGTCAGCGGCAGGTTACGGAAGCAACGACCGAGTCGCCTCCAGGTAAACATCACAACAACAAAGGACCTCTCCAGGGACAGCCCCTCCGCCCGCCACGCCCGTTGAACATCTGTTACCCGCCTTAATTATTACATCTATGTTACATTGCCTGCGACGACGTTTCCATTGCCTCGTCGCCCTTTCCACTCCAAACAAACAGACGTCAGAGGTCGCGGAAACTCGCCTAGACTCGACACAGCAACCCATTTCGCCCACGACTAGACGCATTGCCATTCCCTAGTCTTCGCTTCCCCTGGCACTACAAGTACAGCACTTTCGCTGCTCGCACACGTCCACTGTTGCGGGCGCTCGTTGCTGCTCAACTTGCATTGTTTGGGTGGTAAACAAACATTGCGCAAAATCAACATTCGGGCCCGCGCTCAATGGCCAACGACATCCGCCGGTCGAGGTCCAACACCTCCATGTCAATCAAGAGTAATCGACCACTATCCCGCGCATCGACGACGAGCATACATTCCTTCGACCAACACACTCAGTCGCACAGCAACCAAACCCAGTACCAGCAGCAGCCGTCGCAGCAGCCACAACACCACAACACCTTCTCACACTCGCAATACAACGCAACATATGCATCTCTCGAGCCAATCCTACAAGCTGCGAACCATGCCAGCCAACAGGACAGCATGCCAATCGAGGCGATGCAGCAGTTGATCGGTTATGCTGGCGACTCTGCACCCAATCCCGCCCTGGCTTCGCATTCCTTCGACCAGGCCCACACTGCCCACGCGATCCAAATGGCTATAAGCCAGCAACAGCAATATACGCCTGCGCCAGTAGAGCTGGAGGAAAAAAAGAAGAAGGGATCCGCGTCCGGGAGTGCAACCAACGATAAGGAGCTGAGGGAGATGCTGGTGCGCAATGAGCGCCGGGAGTTAAAGGACGTCGCTGCCGAAGTCATCGCGACTGACAGGACATCCAAGGCAGAAAAGTCTAAGCAGCTTTTTGCCATGCTCTGGTAAGTTGCTCGAGAATTCAATATGAAGAATGCGCTCACACATTCTAGGTTGAAATCCGTCTGCAGGACCGCCAAAACTTCTGTACCTCGGAATCGAGTATACTCCAAATATGCAGAACGGTGTGGTACCGAACGGGTCATCCCGCTGAATCCGGCCTCTTTTGGCAAGCTTGTGCGCGTCATCTTCCCGGGCATACAGACTCGGCGCCTGGGTGTTCGGGGGGAATCAAAGTACCACTATGTGGACCTCGCCCTAATCAACGACACCGATAACGGCGATGACGCTCGGCGGCCAGCAACCGCAAATATGGAGCAACATGGCTTGACTCGTCAGAACTCCATGGCTCCTAACATTGACTTCAAGTACGAGCTCCTACCCACTTTGCAGTGTAGAAATGAGGCTAACATTCCAGTTCCATGCCACCACGATTACCTGCCGACACCGCTGCCTTCCCTCCTCAAGGCCAAGCGTTCGATTCCAATAGCGGCTACAATACGCAAGCGACATCCAAGGGCCTTCTTTTCACCAACATCTATTCATCCTCGTTTCGGCCCGCAAACCACCAGCCAACCTCTTTCACATACGAGTGCGAGCTCAAATTCCCAAACCCTGAGCAGCTAAACACGAAAGATGATTTGGACATGTCGTTGCCAGATATCACACCTTATCTCCCAGCTAGAACAGATCCAGATTTAGCCGGAGCTTTAGTTGCACTATACCGTACCCATTGCACATCATTAGTCGACTCTGTCCGATATTGCAAGGAGAAACAGTTCTTTCGACTTTTCACCTCTTTCCATGGGACACTGACCCTCCCAGTGCAGAAACTGTTCGCCCAGTCCGAGATCGCACCCTGGATAAAGGAATGCGACTGGCTTATGTACCAGAAGATGATCCGCAACGTCTCCCAGCTCACTTTACAGGTAGCACCTGCCCCTGTGCTCAAGTTTCTGGACAACGTCTCAAAGATGCTGCATCCCCACCTCAGCAAAATCTTCAGTCACGTTCCGCTCCACGTCCTCGAGGCAAAGCTTGAACCAGCCACTTTGTTCGCCCATCTACTCCGACAAATGCTCCGAGTCAACTCAACCGCACATGCAGCAGCTGCGATGCTGTTGCCAGACGAGAACCGCGACAAAATGTGGGCTGACTGGAAGGCATACGTGAACTTGAAGCGAATTATCGAGAACGAACTACCACAATCGTGTGGCCATGAACAGGTGTACAGCATCATGATGAATGAGATCCGCGGCCTGCTCACTCCTCTCAAAACCGAGTTGTGGTTACCAAACGGCACGCTCTATTCCGAGGACACGCCAGATTCCGGCGAAGCCTCGAACGAGACAGTCATCGATCGAATCGCAGCGTTTCTCACAAGCTTGCCCTCAAGGTTTCCCCATGTTCCTGCTCGGACAATGCTACACTGCGTTAATGCGCTAGGAGCTGCTGCTGTCCGAGAAATCACCGTCGAGAATGGCACAAGCTTCCAAGGATGGTGGTTAACGAAGGTGTTCATCGATGAGATGGGCCAATGGTTAGCATCCCTTGGAGGTTTCCTCGGCCACGGCCCGCCAAGTTGGAACACCATTACATACTCGCCCGGAATGATGAACGATCCTATGAATGTGGGCATCGCCAACGGGAGTGGGAGCAACAACGAGAGTCGATATAGTAGCATGGATGCAGAGTTTGGCCCAACCCAGAGCTTCATCGCGAACAGCAACATCCACATGCAGGATGCAGGAAATTCTAATCCAGAAAGTGAGTATTGAACCTACCCTCATTTAGTCGCGCTTTGGTAGTTAACTAACACAAGATGAACAGTCAATTCTAGACGAAATACTCAACAGTACGAGCCAATGAACTTCAATCTCGACCTCGATCTCCAAACATCTCAGCAAGAGCATACCCACGACGATAGCGCCATTGCTCTTCTAGAAGACGGCCTCGACTCGAAATTTGTCTCTGAGATGCATCAGCTACAATCACAAGTGGCCCAAATCTCCTCCGCAGTCAGATAGAACCCTTGGCTGTTCGGAAACTCCTATCATCTTATACCTATCGCCGCCGACAGACACCCGCGCTGCTTGTCACCGCCCCTCTAGACCTCACCCTCCAATCCTTTATGTGCCACGACGTCTCCGAAGTTATGAACCCCACTTAAAAGCCACGGCTGGTTATCCGGGAACGTCACTGTCTTATACACTTTAATATTGTACATTTAGACAAGGACTACACAGCACCCATTGGTCAGTCTGCGTCTGGTCTCCTAGTTCTTTCTTTTCGCCCTGGTTAGTTTTCCACCTTTTGATCTTGCCTCTGAGGAGGATTGTTTATCGGGACTTGATCTGGTGTTTGAACTTTGCGCATGCCGGTTAGCGCTTTTTGTTGGGATTGGGTGTTTCATGTTGCTCTTGTTTTATTTGCAAGTAATGCAATGATGCTACGGTGTGAAAGGCGTTGGTTGAGTGGTGTTGTTACTTCTTGTGTATACTTTGAAGGTGCTTTTTGCGTCATGCGAGGTACTAGAAACGGATTAGGGTCCTATTATGATGTAGCTGGATACTAGATGCTTAATCTATGTATGGAAGATGTTCGAGCCCGAAATTCATGAGGGATTGAATTGTGCAATTCGAATCAACTACGCCAAGACTGACATCTTCCTCGCACCTACCACACCTGTGTAAGTGACGGCTCAGGTGGCTCCTTCCTGTACAGAACAAGCGCCGGGCACCCATCGCCAATTTATCGTCACATGCGGTATTTCACATCTCTTGAACTCCATCCCTCGTCGTCATCCACCCCGCTCTTTCACCGCGCAAATTGCACTGTAAAGGTCACACATGGCTGTCCAGAGCTCACCGCATCTAACACGGATCGCCAATCAAAGGGAGCCCCAGTTGCACAGAATATATATCATATATGACCATGGAACAGAGTACGACGCATTGGGGCGTACTGAAAGAGGGGGATGTTGCAGTCATTATTGCTCGTCACGCGCTCACCTGTCGTTGATAGACCACATGGACAATGAGATTCCTCTCACGGATAAGATGGTGGTTTCTCAAGAGTAGTACGGAGGCGTTTGCTCTAGTAAATGGTAGATAGTAGGGGGAACGAGTTTAGCTGTGGTTGTAGGAGGTAACATTGATTGTAACCTTTGTGTTTCTGGACAGGATGACGTGGATGCGACCTTGGAATCGGGGTGCTGGAGCTCTCCTCATTTCTTTTCTAGAGGCAGAGCTCTGTATCCACTCTTCATTGCCTTCAGCATTATCGCATCTTGTCATTGACGTTTACCTTCCTAGGCATCATCGACAATCTCATTCTTACGATGGAATCTCTAGCTGCGTTAGGGCTAGCATCGAACATCATCGACCTTATCGGAGTTTTCCGCAGCGTAACTTCCACGATCAAAGAAATTCAGAAATCAGCTAGCGGCTCGTCGAAAGATTTCGACCAATTCAGACACTTTGCCAGCCTCGTGCGTAGAGACGTCGACCTCATCATCGCTGACGCCAAAAACGACCGCGAATTTCAGCAATATGCGAGAAGCTTACGCGATCGTATGAACACGTACCTAGCCGAGCTTGATGATTGTAAAGTCAAAGACCCAAAGAGTTGGCTTCAGGCCTGAAAGCTGCTGGTAAAATTTGGTGGAGAAAAGAATAGTTGGACGCGTCCATTAAGATGATCGATGAGATGGGCAATCAACTTGCTAAGCACATCATCACCGTGTATCTACCACGTATGAACACAAAGCTCGACAATTTGTTTAGACAGACTTCGCGAATAGAGTCGAAGCTCTCGAAAGAGATGGGACTTATCCAGGGAAAACTGAGAGCACTCCACTCTAAGCTGAAAAGCAACGATGATACCCTACTACGGGCTACTGAGAAGTGGTTCAGGGATCAGGGGGAGATTGAGATCCAGCGTGGATGCCTACGAGCTCTTTATTTCCGTGAACTGGAGGAGCGAAGGGTTATCGTAAAATCTGCTCACCGCAATACTTTCAAATGGATCCTCGAAGATAGTAAGGATGACGAAGGCTCAAGCATATCCCAAGAATCCAAATTTCGAACATGGCTTCTGTCAGATGATCCTGACAAGAACATCTTCTGGGTGGCGGGAAAGCCAGGAGCCGGCAAAAGTACATTAATGAAGTTTCTAGCCCGCCACCCGCTCCTCGAAAATATTCTTCAATGCTGGGCTGCTCCGCAGGAATTGCTCGTTGTGGAGTATTTCTTCTGGAAACCCGGATCGCCTCTGCAGAAGTCACTCAAGGGACTCCTCCGGTCACTCCTTTACCAGATTCTCGGGAAATATCCAAACCACATAACACATGCCTTTCCCGATCATGAATGGACAATAAACTCTCCAAGCTTCGAGTTCTCGCTAGAAACACTCTACCAAGCTCTGCAGCACATCTTATCTGAAGGCTTCATGCATAATCTGCGAATGATCTTCTTCATCGATGGTCTGGACGAGTTCGGCGAGTACGATCACCACTTTTCGCAAGAAATAGAGTTGATCGAGTTTCTCCGCGTATTTCGCGGATCACCGAGAGTGAAAATATGCGTTTCTAGTCGACCATGGCCTGGTTTTATTCAGGAATTTGGTCAAACTCCTGACAATTGTTTCTACCTTCATGAGCTCACCCGAAGAGATATAAAAATATACATCGAAGAAACCCTTGCAAAGAATACAACCTTTCAATCACTCGCAGCCGAAGACCAAGACTACCTAAAACTGATTGATGAGATGATAGAAGCCGCCCAGGGAGTCTTCTTATGGGTACATATTGTTTCCCGGTCACTCCTAGCTGGTATCACTAAGGCGGATCGAATCTGGACGTTGCAAGACAAGTCTTCGGGACCTACCCCACGACATCGATGAGCTTTACCGACATTTGATTTCATCGATAGCCCCTAGAGACCTTGGGCATGCTGCACGGATGTTATATGCCGCGGAAAATGACTCAGAGAAAGAAAAACGTCGCCTTTCCGTCTTTGAATATCTATACTTAGACGACCACGAATATTCTAAAGCGATAGCCAAGACCTTTTTCAACTTCAAGGAATTGAGTTGTCTTCATGACTACTCCTGTAAAAGAATCAACGCCTTGTGTAAAGGGTTGCTTGAGGTTTCTCCCGATAAGTTTTCCCAGGCGGATTGGCTTCCAGAATACGCTTCGTGCCATAGTCGTGTGAGCTTCTACCATCGAACAGCAGTCGATTTTTTAAGGTGTCCGGAGAACCAAAGAGTTTGTTTCGGTGCGGCCCTGGAGTACGACGTGAAGCTCTCCTTAGCCAAAGCCAGGTGGGCTATATGCAATGATCTATTCCTCGTAATTCTAAATCAACGCCTGGTCACAGGACTTTCTACTGAATCTGGAGCTGTTGAGAACTGTCTCTCCTCACGACAATTCAAATCCTGGATCTATTATTGGGTTTACCCTTGCTTTCGTGCCGTCGACGAACTTCAAGAAGTCACCGCAATACCACTTTGGAATGCAATTGAAAAGATAACCGAGAAGTCATTGCAATATGTTGAAGGAAATGTGTTCGAAGCTTTTTCATGTCCACAAGCTGCCCTTACGTTCCAACTACCACTCAAGTTCACAACGTTCCATCTCGCGACTTACTTTAGTTGTTACAACTACTTGGAAAGGAGACTGAGGGACAACCCCGAGTTACTCAAAACGTCACTCATAATAGAAAATGGGTTTCATTTACCACTCCTTGTAGCTGTTGGATACTTTGGCCATGTGAGGGTAATACAGCTCTTTCTTAAATATGGCGCGGACCCCAATTCACCTTGTGGATCCACTACACCTTGGAGATGTCTATGGGAACTTGCTGCCTTCCGTTTTACTCCGGAATTCTGGCGTCGACTTTATCACATAAGCAACATTCTTGGTCAGCACGCAGTCGATATGGGAGCGACCGTGGATATTGCTGTAGGCATTTATGCAATCTTGCCTGATTTCGCTACAATTTTGAAGTTCAGCACTCGACCAAAATGTATTTCCGAGTACCGAGACCACTCTTTTTTGGCAGAGAAGACTGTCTCGATACCTATTCTTCTCATGGCTCAAGCAATGGATGGAATCTTTGACAAAAAGCACAATTTCGTGTATGATCTGGATCGGATTTTGACTTCGAACCCCTAATAAGGGTGAAGGCAAAGCTGGTGTATCAAGCCAGAGCTGAGGGGAAGCTGGAGCGTCAAGTGTCGGTATATCTGAGTAAGGACCGGCATTATATAATTGACAAAGATGGGTTTACACGTCGTGGTTATGCAACGGCTGATCGGCTGTAGTAGTTGGGTTGAGCTGTTGATGTTAAAGTTGTATGCATTGGGTTTTGTCATATCGTGTCTCTCTTGTTTATAACGTTCATATGGACTGCACTCATGTTTTCTCGAGAGGTATTCATTCATGATGGAAGAGCTATGAAGTAAAGTTTAGAGTTGTGAATTTAGTGATGTGGCCGCTTATTACAGTTATGTTCTCTTCCTGTCCTTCTCGCCGGTCTTCACCTCCTGAGACAAGATGGCTGTGTCGCGCGTTTCAATCCCGTCCCTCGTCTTCAGATTCCTAACCCTTCATATCACTTTCTTACCAAGTATAGGGTGCAAGTGCTATTTCAACTCGCATTTCCTTAATCTCACAAGTTCGGCTTGGCCTTCGCACGATTTGAGCAAGTATCTTTGCTCGGCTACCTTTTAAAAGGTCCTATTTCTAACTTCGACTTTTAACCGTCTCGCTATTGCTTAATTTGCTGCTCTTTCGCCACTCCGCTTTGGGCGAGAATACTATTAAACGAAATCGTTGGCGCGGATAGATGAATTAGACAACTCAGGAGCATTAATCCAGTATCAGCTTCCAGTATACGTGGATGTGTATAAGATTTGTTTCTTTGCTATATTTACCGCATAATGCATCTACCTGAATGTAAAGTCAACAGCATCTGTGCCATTGTAGAACTACTGAAGCACCCAAAAGACCAAGTCGGCTAATCTTGACGTTCCAGTGCCTGCTTGGGGATGTTCCTATAGACTCCAAGACCAGTAGGCAAGTGCTCATAGTTTGATAGCTAAATTGCAGTATTTTGGAGCGAACAACTCGAAAGGAAAAATAAAATAAAATACATGGCACCAAGAAAGATCTCATGTTTTGTCTATATGTAAATTTCATGGAGACCTAACCTGCAACCAAAAGAAATAAGGAAATAAGGAAATCCAAAAAATAAGGTATACAAGAAGAGAATTGTAGCCCCGAGACTCTCAACATCCATGAGCCCCGTGACTCATTGAATGTCACAATTGCTGTGTCATGTGTCATTTATTGACACGTACCTTCTACTTCCTAAGCCGCACCGAGCCTCAGTGGATCAGTTGGTTCAAATTTCTGGTCTTCTTTCCCCAAAGCGTTGTATTGGGATCCAGCTTTTTTCCATGCTGCATCAAAATTGTCTGGAGGTAGGTCCTTAAAAATTTCCTGTTCTATTTTCGTCTTGTCGATCTCCAAAGACATGGCCGTGATGGAAAAACAGATCATCCACGTCATTTTATCCGATCCATCCTGGATCTCGTCGTGCAAGTCCCATGGAAAGCCCCATTTACCCATTGTTTGTTTCCAAAATGACCCGATATTCGCTTCTAGGTACTGGTCGAATGCGAAGACGACACACTCCATCATGAACAAGTCATCGACGTATTCGCCGGGAAGAAGCGTTTTTCGCGCTTCTATGGCCAAAATCGTGAATTGCCAAATTCTGCAGAGAGTTGCTCGCTGGTGTTCTCGAAGAGCTTCTTTTTCTTCCAATTCCTTCTTGTCTGCGATGGCTTTAGCGCGTTCCCTTTCTAGTCGTTCATGTATGGGTGGACGTGAGATGAATACCATGTTGTGTGTGAGAGGGGTTGGTTCAGGTGTCAATTAGAGAATAAAGATAAGAAAGTGTGTTGGTGCGGAGGTGTTTTCTTATTGAAATCAATGTAGATAGAGTGAAGTGAAGGAAGCGTGGAGGCATACAAGAGTGTGTTTTTAAATACGTTCTAAGACTCATACCATTAATGACTGGAAAGTATGAGTAATTTTCTCTGTTTATGGTTGTAGTCACATTGTTATGAGTATGATGAGCGTGCAGCTTTGAGTCTTCTTCGAAGCCTTAGATTTCAAAGTGCGGAGAATTTTTACTTTAGCTGTCTATCTAGAGTTCGTATTCGCACAATGACGCTGGTGAAGACATCCAGTTGGCAAGCAATCTTGATGTGATTTAGCTGTTCGGTCCTGCTTGATTTAACGATCTAGCTTCCTCGCCTAGACTCCTTCGTATTTTTCACCGTCCGCCTCCTTCATCCAGAAGTAGATAATTCTCTATAAATGTGATATTCTTCTATTCTTCTAATCTTCTCTACTCAGGCCCATGACAATTTCCATGTACATAAATACATCTATCGTTTCAGTCCTGTCAGAGATGGTTCCCTATATTGCGATGGATGGCCCATGGTAAGCTTCAAAAGTTCAAAATCTTTTTATGGAACCTGTTAAAGCAAATTACCAACCAAAAAAGTTACGAAGGATATACTATTTAGACTGCTACAAATTACCTTTCTTAAATATTACACTGTGAATTTTTAGCACCGTAGGGTAGAGCCTAGTTTGAAAGGAATTTTTAATAAAGCTATAGAACATGGTTTAGGTATATAAATAGCTGTAGTATAAAATAAGATATAAGAGAGATGGATAGATAGCAATCTAGCTACTTAACCTTGGATGCCTCTTTTATTCAAATGCAACGGGAAACTGCCAAAATACCCAACATCGCAGATAACAGACACGTTGGGCGGAGAGCTTAAACTACAAGTTCAACGTATTGATTTTTGAGGAGAGGATCCCTTGTTGCAGAGTTGGTGACGCTTGGAAGATCAACAAAGTCCTGTGTCGTACTATGTTAAGTTTTCTCAAAGCTTTGCTGAACATCTTTCAGCTCTGTAGGGATATGCTTGGTTCGACTTAATCTGCACAACGGCGTGGAACTCCGAAGCTCCTCTATTAGTGCAAGATATGCCCTGGCCAGGTCTATAGATGTGAAGCTGCCTGACTTGAGACCTTCCTCAGTTTTCTCTACTGTGGCATTCAGAAGCTCAGAGAGGTAAATGGACTCTACCTCATGAGTCAGCTCGGGGGTTCTAATGAGTGACTGGATTTCTGGCCTAATTTTTGGACTTCCTTGATCATCCGCAAACTTGAAATGAAGGTGGCATGGCAGTTGCTGAAAATAAGACTGCAGTCGTACATAGAAGTCCGTTGAGGATATGAAGCACAGAACTTCGGCAAAATAAAGCCCTCTTAGATCATAGAGGACTGTACCATTCGTGCAGGGGGCTTGCTCATGCTAAAGTAGGAACTGTGGGCGGGAATGTGGTGGACCCCGAGTTGGCGAGGCTCTGTGACCCATAACCCGTGCGACAGCTTCCAATGCCCAGCCAGCAGAAACAGAAAAAGCCACAGCTGTAGGCACAGTCCCCCACCGACTCATCTAACGTCACATTCTTTTGACTCTCAATCATTTTTCTGTGTAAATGACCTTCTGTCGCCCACGATTTTGATTCCATGATTTTAAGCCTAAGTAGAGTTGTAAATCAGTAGAAGCGTGAGATCCATTGTTTCAACCGGCGCAGTCCTGGTATTTCTTAAATGAAATCAACTGAATCGGAGGCGTAATATAGACCCAAACAAGAGCAAGAACAAAGTATAAAGTATGTACTTAAAAAACCGCCGTGCAAACACTATAAATTTATCTCAAATCCACAGGCCTCTAATCAGATCCATTTCCTCCGCAGAACTATCCATTGTGGAGAACTAGACTAGCTATCTCCACGTGACTCGGCCCATTGTTTCGCAAGCTTATCTACTAAGTCTGATTCGCCACTGGAATATTGCCCTTGTAGTCAAGCTTCTCATATGCATATTTTAGATACTCCTTCGCAGCTTCACTCTTCACCCCCCGTCTCACGACCTCTTCCAAAATATTACAAGACGATGCTGTCGCCACGAGATATAGTATCCACAGCATGCGCTCCTCGTCTCATATGCTCCTTTTCCAAGGATCGCAAAGCGAAGTTCACGAGCTCCCTATCAACAATTTCGTAACATTCTTTATTATTTCCAAAAGCTTCGTCGGCTGCTCGTTGCAAAACGCGGCATGAATCTCACGGCCTTCCTTATCATGCCTAGATTATTCTTCGTCTTTTTTATGGTCGTAGTCCTGGAACAAGAAGTTGAGTAAGCCAAGAAAAGCTTTCCTTTTGCTCTAGTACGCCCCTCTGTTTTTATCATGGTCACAGTCGGTCCCAATCTCCTCCCCTGATCTCCTAAGCTCTCGTGCCCCTATAAATCCAGGTACTTTCAACGTATCGTACCGCGTGTAAAAATCGTCGAGTTTCGCACTACTGATACCTGCCTCTTTCTCAAGATCATTTTGAGGAATACCCCAATCAACTACCACTCTGACGATATCGTATATTGTTGACCATTGTTTGAATTCCGTAGAATTAAAAGAGTCCGGTTTCGAGCGTGTATCCTTTGGTGATTTCTGGGATCCCTAAAGGGCTTTTATGATTTCTTCTTTCCTTCGATCACGCCTTAATTTTGTCGCTTCTGTAGGGACTGGATTTTCTATGGCTTCAATCAAAAATTTGAGCCACGCAGCCAGTGCTTTCTTTCTTCGTATGTACATTGGTGCGTCTGTTTTTGGGAGATCTTTATTTACGTAACCTTTTGGGCCTCTCGCTTTTCCCTAGCCGCTACAATTTCATTCGCAAATAAAATGATATCAGATTTTGGCTCCGTCATGTTGAATTGCGATAGATTTGTTGGAAATGGTTCTCGATATACTGTTCCAAGAGAAGTAAAAGGAATCCAAGAAGCATGCGACGTTGAAGGGAAAACGAGAGGTATGAAGCATCTGTTTAGTACTAAGGAAGATAGGAAGAAGTCATTTGGTCAAATGAAATAATAAAATGTAGTGCAAGAGACTTGTATACAGATCAGAAGCAAGGTTCGAAATTGCGGTGCTGAAGAAACAAGAGGAAGGCACTCGAACATAGCCCCATCCTATCTACAGACTCATCCTGTGACTGAGGAAGCTGATACTCATCCTTGCTTTGATGAATGTGTAGAGGGAACCATTGCTTGTCTTGAATTCGAGTCAACACATGTAACAACTAATATTTTGTTATGCTAAAACATATGTATTAACTACTTGTCTACTTTAGCGAATATTATTAGAAATAATTATAAAGCTATATGCAAAATCTTCTATGTAGCAACTCTACATATATATATTCCTCTGTTTCATTGCTAGAATCAAGGGTATTATGGCCTTATAGTTTTAGTTCAGAAGGAACATGTTTTATCATAAGCGCATTTTGGCAATACTAAATGCTAAATATAGCGAATCTCGTATAATTTATGATCAAGAATCTAATATTACATTACAGAGATTCTGAAGCCTTGCAAAGGATTAAACTTGTCATGTAATGTGAACAGCCAAAAATGTGAGATATACCAGGTATCTATCAAGATTCAAACTTCCGTCACTGATCTATTTCACGACACGTGCGTTACAAGAGTCTTACTATAAAATATATATACGTTCCTTGCGTTCCTTACGTTCTTAAAGAACAACTTGGTCGATCCCCCTGCGCCTCTCATCACCTCACGCAACCCCGCCAAACGATCTCAGCCCACAAACACCTTCTCAAATTTCGTCCGCTGGCCTTCTATTTCGTGTAAACCCATACTCATTTGCGAATTTTCCTTTTTCTTCGACCAAATTGGCAAAGCACTACTTCAGGAAACCAACAAGCTCTTCCTTCCCTTCTGCACATGTCAAATGCTAGCCTGTCGATATGAAGATAGGCGAGATGCATCGTCATTTCTATCTAAGCTTGAGTCAATGCATCTTCAAACCCATGTCTTTAGATACCCCACCTCGATGCCCTGTCAACAATACGGCGTATTGCGTCATACTGATGGATGTTGGTTCCGAAACACGAGCGCGGGCCAGCCGTGCCCATGAGAGATTCAAGCTTCCTAGGCATATTTCTCCCCTTGTTCTCCAGCGTCGGCCATGCAATCACTTCCTCTTTCCTTTGCTTATATTGTTCAGTATCTGTTTTACGATCCTCAACGGCTTCACGGCACTCAGTACTCCTCGCAAGTTCCTCCTCCCATGCATTTATCTTATCAAGCTTCAAATAAATATCGCTTATGCTAGGTAATTCTTTTACCAAACCCACTCTCTGAATGCCCCACTCTTATAGTCGTATCATAATGAAGAGTATGAAGGTCTGTTGTTCCCATACATTGCAGTCGAGGTAACTCTCGATTGAACCTGGGCTAACTAACTTCTCATCTAAGAGGGTGCGAGAGATGGCGTAACTTTCTTGAAATTCTCCTTTGAGTGACATCTTGGTCGGGTTGTTGGGGTCTTTGATGTCACGGCTCTCTTCTTACTCGAAAAGGCTAAGTAGATATAGTATCACAGCCACGATAGGACTCTTTCTCTCCGGAAATCCGGCGACGGGTGGAGTGAATTAACAAGATATTGGCTAGTGGAGGAAGGCATCTCGAGACTGAAGATTTCAATATCACATGAAGAAAGAAAGAAGAAAGGTAAGGAAGAAAAACTCCGATTACTACTAATTTGTGACTCTTATCGTGACTCTTGGTATAGTGGCATGGTGTCAGTCTCCATGCAATGGCATATATAGCAGGCGTGTTCTAACAGTCATGTATATGACGTGGAGAGATTGTCTGGCAGCGATATGACATTCGAGATTGAGTCGCTTCCTTCGCACCGGAAAACCTTGATACTTCAAAATGCCAAATCTGCAATAGAATTCCATGCTTACTATCCTCGCGACGTCCTGCACGACCTACGAAAGACGTCTATTTAGCCCCTGCCTGAGAAGTTCTCAAAATCGTTCAACACACGACTCCAAGACAAAGCTCAAAACTGATCTGCGATACCTACAAGGGAACACATTATAGTATAAAAGTTAGTCGCTATTCCAAGGCCGGTCCAAACTCCCTCGTCATTGTCGAATAAGACCTTTATTACTCAACGTACCCAATCACCCTCTTCTATCCTCCACTCGTCTCATACTCACAACCTCAGGCCACTCTCTCGACGGAAGAGCCCCCTCCAAAGCTCCACTGTTCCCCCCAAGAACATAGCTCAAAAACGCGCCAACAAATTCCGTCGTAACGCATCTCATCCTCGACCCCTCAATGGGCCCAAGCCCCAAATACGCCTTCCCCACCCCCAACAGCTCCGCAAGAACCGTAAGGTCAGTATAATCACTATGCTTAGCGCCCTTGACATTGAGCACTTGCCAATCCCCGCTTTGCCTTCCCAAAAATCCCGCCCACGATCCATCGCTCTCCGCCGTATGCCCATCCGCGCCCAAGAACATGAACGTATTCCCGACATCAGTGAGGTTATCCCCGACCATAGCGCCGTCGAGGTTAACCCCGCCCAGAAGCCCCCTCTCATACGCCAGAGCCGCAACCGCCGCATCGCCCCCGATCGAATGCCCGACCGAGACATAGCTCGACGTGTTAAAGGGCCAAGCGCGCGCCGCCACCAGCCGGGGATAGAAGTCCAACAGCGCCGTCAGGTCCGGGATGCGGTTCGTGTAGACTTTGTAGGCGGCATCCCACGTCTCGTCGAAGGGGATCCCGGGGATGTTGTCGCCGTTTGGAAGCTGCAGATGGGGCGCCTCGCCGGGATGGTCGATGCATACCACGGGGTAGCCGGCGGAGGCTAGGTCCATGGAGAGCATCGTGTTCTCCACACAGGGATTGCTTGCGCCGGCGCCGAAGAGGACCGTGGGTAGGGGGTTCTGCCCGGCGGGGCCGGGTAGAGGAGCCGCGTTCCAGAGGATGGGCGTCCAGATTTTGCTTAGGATGCCGGATTCTAGACGGTACCTGGTCTCGAGGTACTCTGCAAGCGGGCGGTCGAGGTACTGCAGAGTGTTCCCCTCCTCGTGTGGCGATTCTGTGGGATAGTAGATGGAGGCGAGTAGGAAACGGCCAGTGCCGTTCCATTTTAGCGGCGCGACTGGGTCGTGAGGGGTTATGTGATTGAAGATGTGTTGGGTCTTGCCGACTGTTTGGAGTCAACTTTGCTATAGGTATACATGAGTATATTGGCCATGCCATACCCCTGTATTTCCCTAATGGGCTTGGTAACATGAGCCTGTTGTCATCTTGAAGTGCGACGACGGAAATCGCACATAATAGAGCAAGTTGCGAGGTCCTCATTGTAGGTCCCCCAGTTCAAAGACTTCCAAGGCTTCGGTATTGAAGAAAGGTAAGCGCAGCTTACAGGAAAATGATGATTATAAGCGTAGGATCCAACAATGTCGATCATCATAGCCCCGGGTCCCTTCTTAACATCTACACACCACAGGCATTACATCATCAACACCAGATCGTTCATCGTAATTCATTCAAGCGTCTACCTAGGTATCCGCATCCACCATCCCCTCATGTCCGATAATCCCCGTTAATAGTGACATACTCATGGCTAAAATCGCATGTCCACATGACCGCACTCTCGTCGAACTTCTCACTCAGTCTAACCACAATCTGCAGGTCTTCTTCCTTCAGAATCTGACTCGCTCTGTCTTCATCGACCTGCTCCGGCTCGCCGCGCACCAACAACTTCAACTCCTCGCTCCCATCTGAAGGAACGAAAGAAACAGACGTCTCTTCAGGTACGATGGAAGACACGCCCTCTGCGTACCCGGTCGCGCAGAGTATCCGACCCCAGTTCGCGTCTTTGCCGTATAGTGCTGTTTTGACGAGCGGCGAGCGTGCAATAGTGGATGCGACGCGTTTCGCATCTTCATATGTCTTTGCTTTCTCGACCTTGATGGTGACGAATTTCGTCGCACCTTCGCCATCTCTGACCACCAACTTCGCCAAATCGATGGCGAATGCCGTGAGGACTTCCTGCATAGCGGCAAAATCCTCTGGCTGAGACGAGGCAGAGGTGATGGGCTTACCGCCCGCGGCGCCGTTGGAGAGGATGGCTACCGTGTCGTTGGTTGAGGTATCGCCGTCAATAGAAATGCTGTTGAAAGATTTGGTGATGGCGGATGTGAGGAGTGACTGTAGCGGCGTCGCAGCAATGGGCGCGTCAGTGCAGATTATACCAAGTAGAGTCGCCATATTGGGGTGGATCATGCCGGCGCCCTTGGTCATACCTGCGATGCGATATTCGACGTCACTACTAGGCAGCGTAAAGGTCCGGGACAAAAGCTTGGGAAATGTATCTGTGGTGCAGATAGCGCGGGCAGCGCTCATCCAGTGGTCGTGTGTCTCTCCCAGATTGTGGTATGCAGTGGGTAGTTTGTCGACAATCTTCTGGATGGGGAGACGCTGTCCGATAACGCCAGTGCTCATCACAATGCTCCTTGAGCCTTGTCCGTCGTCCTCGCCATTGCTGTCTTGGATGAAGCAGGCATCCGTCTCCCGTCCCATCGCTATTGCGTCCTCGATGCCGCCTTTCCCTGTCACCGCATTCGCACATCCGGAATTCACAACTACGGCTCTAATGCCCTCTCCTTTCCTCTTCTTCAGCATTTCCCTGCTCACTGTGACCGGTGCCGCCTGGAACTTATTCGTGGTGAACACTGCGGCACCGGAACAAGGTGACTCCGAGGCGATGAGCGCGAGGTCATCGAAGCGAGTATTGGAGGCTTTGACGCCAACGTGTGCGCTACCGGTGCGGAAGCCCAAAGGGTAGGTGCCTGAGGTTGGCACATACTTCTTCTTCGCGGGAGGGATCGAGGACTCGCCCGGCGCGGAGTAGGCGCGGAATTGGCATCGTGGGGTGAGGCGGGCGAGGAGCCGGATGTTGGGCCTTGCGAGAGCCATCTTGGACTGCGCGTGCTAGCAAAGAGTCAGGCAAGAAATAGGAGAGATTATAGGAGGGAAGGCAAGCAGAAAAGCTTCGGGTGCGATGACGCAGAGAGCCTCCAAAACAGTCAAAAGGCGCCTCAACAGCCTCGTCGTACTCGAATGTGAGACAGAACAAACATCACATACCTGCACAACTTATATCTTCTCCAGGTGAACGGAAAATGACTCAATTGATCCTCCACGCCCTAATATGTACAAGAAAGAAGACTCAGACGCGCATGTCAAAAAATCCCAACTGTCGTTTGACCGTTATCGCACCCCGCCAGCCTAACCCTTTCCTCCCTAGCAGCCCCCAGCCTAACCCCCCGCTACTTTAGCTGCCGATCCAGATCGCCCCCGACAATCGCAGCGCCCAATGTCGAGCCACACAGATACAGAAACACGGCGAGACACCGAGTGAAGTTCCTCCGGTCGTGGGTAGAAATCAAGGGTGCGGCGAGGAAGAAAGCCACGGCGGTTGGCAGCGCCGCGGGGATGGCGATTCGAAGCCCGGGAACCAAGGGGAGGAGCAGCGGCACGAGGAAGGCCGGTGTGAGGTTCGAGAAGTAGAGGATGAAGACGTGGAAGAAGGAGAGGAAGAGGCTGAGGGCGAGCAGTATGTTTTCTATGGGTCGGGAGGGCGGAGGCGGCGGTGGTGTGGGCCGGAATGTGGGCCATGAGATGGGGACGCCGTTGATGGTTGTGACGGGGAGCAGAGGTGTCTTCTCTGACGCTCGCGAGTATGCCGAGTATGACGTGCCAGACATCATTGTGATGAGTTGTAATGAGTGTGGGTATGAAGGAAAAATAAAATGAATGTGAGTTGGTAAGCGAATGTGCTGCGCTGAATGAATGTTTCCTTTGATCTACATCCATGGTCTTCCTTCTGGAATATATACGGTATTCTCGTCTGCCTCACCTATGCAGGGCGAAAAATACTTCTCACCACCCAACCCGGCCTCCTGCCGAAACTCCGCTGGCCAAGACGGTTTACGCACTTCAGCGTCAGTGTAGATACCCGATATCAGAGATGTGGAGGCCGACCTGCGAGCGCGGGAATCTACTTGCTAGCGGGAACGAGTAAGCATCACAAACTGCAACCTCAAACTAGAACACATTCTTCACCACCTCGTCCATCCATTTATCAAATCTGTCCCAAGACTTCACGCAATACGTGTCTAGCCATACTACTAAATTAAATCTATTCGTCAGGATTGGGCACCAGGTACCGAATTAGGCACCTATTTTGCTCGACAAGCATCTGCAGCGCAGCGAAGCACAGGAGTATGCGCCATGCATTCCGCTCCGACCAAACGGGGAGTAAAGATCTACTCTCAGCGACGTTTCAGATTATGAGGGGTGGGCCAAGTCCCAAGTTCGCGAGATGACGGCGCGTAAGGCGCGGCGGAACGCCTAGCCTGGTCCTTGGTGCACCCCGGCTTCTCGGGGGATATATAGATAGTGAGCATGTGCCGCACGATAGGAGGATACGTGCCGCTGCGATGGAGGGGAAAGAGGCACGGTAGGCAAAGTTGGGGCAGTATCGGTCGATAAAAGGGTTCGTTCAGAAGGTGAAGGAGGCGTTGCTGATCCCGTGCAACTTCAAGTGGGCGGAGTCTGGGATGGAATTATAGGCTGAGGCGTCGCGTGGCACATAACGAGTCTGTTTAGAGATTGTATATGACGTTGTGATTCAATTGTTAGACATTATCTGTCTCGTGGGTGCGTCCAGCATTGGGGCTGTGAGCATCTACATAACCATCGTACTACACATCGATGTCAAGAATTAGATTAAAAGCTCTCCCAAAATAGTGTAATCGCAGCCCGTGCAGATCGTCGACGACAATGGAAGGTTCTTGCTCTGATCCCATCGATAACGGAAGTAGTCAATGTTCTACAGCTGTCCAGGGTCCAACACCCAGAATAGGCAATGTTGCGTTCTTCCCCTCCCACTTTGCCAGCCATGTGCCACTTGCTAGAGGGGCGTAGCTGTCAATCGGGAACCAGACATTCTTCTTCGCGAACTCCGAATTGTCCTGCGCCACAAGCCAGTCCTCTCAGCCTCTATCTTCATTTGGGTTGGATTGTCATCCAAAAGATTTGTACCAAACAGGATTAATTTGCCGACGATGATTCCGGTGGCTTCTACGAAGTGCATCATATCCATTCTATCGCGAACGGTACTCTAGAAAGCGGAGTAAAAGACGACTCGGCTGACGCTGGGCATGTGAATATTAAGCGGTCGTTTTATGATTTTTCCTAACTATCAAATGCTGCAACATTTGAAGAGTTCGGTGGGTATGTCGATTTGAATGTAGTGTTCTCCCCTTGCAGGATAGAAGCAGTATCCAACGTAACTCTTTTGCTGAGCACCAAAAAACCCTGGATATATAGTCTTGATTGGGGCGTCAGCATCTAATCAAATAGAACGACCGTGGACCAATTGAAGCGGAATGTTAGGGGTCAAGAACTCCCAATAGATCCTGCTCATCAATTCTCCAGGCATCATGATGGAAAATGTGACAGGCACAGCGTTAGCAGCATCTTCCAAAATAGGGTAGTACCGGGATAGTTTGTTTTGGTGCTAATCTAGTAGTCCGGAGAGGGCTGGGACAAATCCGGCTTCCACCGCCGAACGTGTAGTTCGCAAAGAAATCCTTCGACATGGCGCGATGCAGATGAAACGAGATCTAGATAGCCTGGAGATAAGATTGGAAAGGAATTCAGGATCCAGGCAAACGCAGCACGAACCTGCCTTTTCAAATCTTAAAAGACGGATGCTGTACGGCCAAGAGGTTTCGCGGAATCTCATGTCTTGATGAATTGCGGGTGGAAAGTTGTTTGAGATGAGCGAAGACAATCTATGCAGGATAAAAAGAAGGCGCCGCTATTGGAGACAGACTCAAAGTCTGACCCGCTCACACTCACGCTTACGCGTTGCACGTGTACGCCTTCGGCGTGGTGAGTTGAGACGACATCGTGGGTCTGGAGCTGTGGGTTGCAAGTGACATTGACCAAAGCCGAGGCTAGCGCCAACGCTAGACGTTATTGGTGCAAACGTCTCGGGAACCAACGCCTGGCGCACGCCACCATCTGACCCGAGCTGCTCACTACAATCTATCTTCGGATTTGAGATCTGACCTCCACTGCCTCTCCATGAGGCACCCCATCTCTCTCTCCGCTGTGCCTACGAGTCTGTGGATCCAGTGTGGCTCTGTTCTCCTAGCCGTAGAAACCTCGACGGAACATTCACAGCACAATACTCGCACTCAACGCTCTCAAATCGTCCCACTTGCATAACCACTCATTGCATTGTATCTGCAAAATGCCTGCCTCGCACGCAATATCCGGCGTGTTTGAGGTCCGCATCTGGAGGCCACGATGATTGCCGGAGGACTTCCTCCTGCTGCTGACGTGCATGGTAGTGCCAACGACCTGCGCCTCCCGCAGACTAGTGGCATTACAAGCAACGTCGTACCTTACAGAATCTCATCTATGCTGCGCGATGCTGCGCATGGCGTCCTTACCGTTGTCCGTACTCCGTTCTGGGCACCCTCTAGGCGCATACCATACAACCCCTCCCCCGTCCCGTCTATGCACTTCTGTTGATCGTTTTCGCTCCCTCTCCCTACTCGCCCGTACTCGACTTCATGTATCTCACGTTCTTTTCGGATCGAGTGACCGATTCTCGGTAGCAGGGCATTCTAAGCCCTTTACATCTTCGACTTCGACTTCAACTTTGACTTCAACTTTAACATGAGTTCCTTTCCTACCCCACTGCCGACCCGTCGTGTACGGAGACAACGGCGGCAGGAGATGATAGCAGAGAGTCGCACACCAGAACCAACGAACAGACCGATCCCAACACAAACACGATCAAACTTGGGCCCGTTGATGACGACCTTCGTCCCTCCTCCACATTGCTCTCGGGCTGCCCTCGCTTGCGCAACATGTTCGTCCGCACGGCAGGCTCAACTATGCAAAACACAGCTCAACGGCCAGAAATCCGAAGACGACATAGAATGCTGGCCTACAGCAACAGCCGTTCCCAGCAGGGCACCGATGGCGCCACTAGGGGGACTAGGTTTCTACTCTCCCGGCATATTGTGTCCAACAGGCTACTCGACCGCGTGTGCGATATCTAGTGATGCAAATCCCGCGCAAGCAACAGCCTTGACAAGAGGAGGCAACTTCCAGTTCCCAATTCTGGCTGGAGAAACGGGAATAGGGTGTTGTCCGGATGGGTACCAATGCAATAGGGTTGCGGGACAGCAGACGTGCCGTCAAGTGATCACTACTTCAACAAAGATCGAGGCCATGACTTGCGAGGGGTCGACTGTGCAAACAATAGACGCGTTCGCCGTCCCATTCGTCCAGAGCTCAAAAACAATAGAGGCCTTTACCCTCTACGCACCTATGATCCAAATCGTCCACCAAGCCACCGACCTCCCCGAAAATCAGATACAGTCGACATCGACATCGACATCTACCTCCTCCTCACAAACGCCGACCTCCACCTCCACCTCCCCATCCTCAATACCCCAAATGACCACCTTCTCTACCTCAAACAAACTCTCCAATACCGAGATCTCGGGCATCGTCGTAGCCTCCCTAATCCTCGTCCTCTGCCTCCTCTCCATCATAGGCTACCTCGTCCTCCGAAAACGGCCGCACCTCTTCCCCGCACGCTTCTCCCCAGACTCAACCGCAAAATCAAAAGCCCTACGCGACTCCGCCTCCACCGCCTCGACATCCCCCTCCACAACGCCCAAAGTGCACTCCCTCAACGCCTTCACAACCCCCATAACCAACTCCTCGATCCACGACCCCCAGCACAAGCACTTCTCAGCCTACCAACTCGGGTTCCCGGACCCCTCCTCCCCGGCCATGGCTTCGACAAGCGCGGCGGGCCAAATCCAACTCGACACCTCCGCCGCGCGCTTCGGCCGCACCCTCGGCGTAGAAGACGACCTGGAATCCCCCATCGACGGCACATCGCCCTTCCGCCTCAAACGCGGCAACACGGTCAAACTCAAGCGCGACAAGTCCTTCTCCAGAGTCCGCAGCGTGAGTCCCCTGGCCAAGGACGACGCCGGCATGGAGGAATGGGACGAGGTCATCGGCGGCGGCGGCCTCGACAGAAACGTGAGCGCCGTGACGGAGCCTGGGACGCGGAAACATGGCGTCGTGCTCACCAAGATCGCCGAGACGCATGGGGGCGTTGGCGAGGGCGCGAGGTTCAGTCGTACGGCGAGTATTGCGCATGTGGGGAAGGGGGGTGCGGCCCCGGGCGCGGGCGCGGGGATGGGGGTGGCGTTGTAGGGGGGAATGAATGTTTAATCTTCTTGTCTATATCTTTGTCTGTGTATTATTTGTTGGATGTAGGTATGTGGCTATGTGGTAATGAGGTCACGGGATGGGACGGACGTGTACTGCTGGTTTTTGGCGCTGGGAGATGCTTTTCGGGGATGCGTTTGTGTGGTAACATGGATCGGTACACGGTACAGAGGGGCTGAGGTGGTTGTCTGTAGATATATTTGATGTGTGGAAGTGGTATATGACCGTCAATACTATTTTCTCCAAACTATAAGTGTTTGACTACTTGTCTCCCTGTGAAAAGGGTTTTAGTGTTGCCTTGATAGATGAAAGTACTTTGAACGTTCGTGTGAGAAGCAAAGTCCAGGCATGGTATGTTCTTGATTCATTTGATTTGATTTGATTTGATTTCCGCTCATTATAATACATGTAGGGGGAGCGGTGAACTTCCCACATGTAAAAAACTCCATAACGCCGGCCTAGCTAATCTGACAGCCCTTGGGTATTCGTCCATATGCACACTACCAAATCTCTTCAATCTCGACTTTTGCATCGCCTATCATGGCTTATTATCCCAGCATCCGTGTCCGCATCCTCATCTACTTCTGAATTCTTATAACGCACTACTGATCACTCCCGAGCCTGTTGTCTGGCTGAATATGCAGCGAGTTACAAATTTCCTATGCGAGTGCCTCAATCTCCCGATGAACACCCCCGACACCCGCAGTTCACGCACTGGATGTCCTGGCCCTCGGTGAGCTGTTTCTTAGGGACGCGGCAAATGCAGGTGGAGCGGAAGTTTGTCTCGTTGGTCTGGATGCAGCGCACGCAGCAAAGCTAATCACCAAATCGTCAATAATGTCTAGTATCCAGTATAAAGATATACACACCTTCTCATATCCCTGCTTCTTCCACTTGGCAATAAGCATCGGATCCGCATACCCATTCTTTAACAGCCAGTCGTACAGCGTCTTGCTGATAGCCTCTTTCTCGTAGTACATGTCATAGATGTATTTGGAGCGCTGGTGCGTGATTTGGAATATCGGCCACAGCATCTCATGCTTCTTCTTGCCGTCGTGTGATGCGTTCTCGGCGTCCTTCATCTTGTTCTGGAATTCAAGCAGCGTGTCTTCGATGTCTTCGAAGCCATCGGGTGGGGGCTTTTTGGAGCGGCCGGCGGTGCGTGTTGGGGGCATGGCTGTGATGTGCGGCCTTATTTTTTTTTGCGGATAGTTGGGGGTGCAGAGATGGAGAGGCGGGAGCTGGAGTATTCGTGGCGTTGAAGGTGAGGGGATAGGATGGTGGGATGTTAAGATGAACCGCCCGCAGGCTGCGCGCATAACTTTATGTCCGCGCTAGTCAAGTCTTGGCGCTCACCACTCCACCTCAGAGCCGCATCGTCACAGCCGGCGACGACCCTCAAGCTCCCCAAGCGCCGCAGCCCACGATGATCAATCCCACCTATCTGGCTCAGCGCACGCGCTCCTGTACGCAAACTCAATATCCTTATACATGTGGCATGCTAATACCTTCCCAGCGGTCAATTGGAGCGATGCGAAACGGCGCGTTATCCACTCGTACCGGGACTGGCTTCGAGCTGTACGTCTCCCTTTCATTCACTTATGTGCGGACTTGGACACAGATACTTAGGATGTGATGGCGATTGGTCCGGGAGGATGTGTGTTGAAGCGCTGCTGATTGAGGCACCAGGGCCCGGAGATCCAGACCATGTACACGCTGAACCTCCCCGTGTCGACGATCCGGACGAAGGTGCGACAGGAGTTCGAGAGGCATCGCTATGTAAACCAGCTGCGGACCGTCGATGTGCTTCTCTTCAACAGCCACCAGGAATTCCAGGTACGAGGGTCCCCACGTCCCCATCCCCGCTCCCTCGACTCTTTCGTTTGTGTAGTTATGTGTGAGTGGATTGGGCTAATGGCTGCTGTGCAATAGGAGACACTCAACTTCTGGAAACAGATCTCACAGGTGATGAAGTACTTCCACACAGAAGACAACCCAACGCCAAAGTTGCCGAGCAACTTCATCAACGGGTTCTTGGAGGCACGTATTCCACCTTCTTTCCTACACCTAACCCTATCACAAGCGTATCTAACACGCACATCAGGGCCGGAACTGAAGACTCAATGCACACGAAGAGAAAACAAGATAGTGTAAATAGCCACAAATACCATTTCCATTTCATTTCCGGTACCAATTCCGAAGCGCCAGCTATCAAACGCCTACAATGCATGCAATCGTGCTTCTCTACTCAATCAAATGGCTCTATGAAGTGTCCATGCGCTGCGTAAACTCCTCTCGGGCATCCTTGAACTTTTCATCCACGACGTCGCACATAGCCATCAGATCATCCAGGCCCTTCTCAAGCACCGTGTACACGCTAACTCCATCTACTCCACATTAGTATCTCCATCTGCGCAGGGTTTCATTGAGAATGATGAGCTTACCGTATGTCTGAATACGCAGGTTCATCTTCTCTTCACTCGGATGCGGAATCGAATAGCCACAGAACTCGACATCAGGACTATTATTTCCGTTAGCATTCCACTTGCCACAGAAACTGAAGTGAATAGATATCGAGACTAGAAAGTTAGAGCACGGTACTTTAATGCAAATGTACGTACTTTTTCATAATGGTATACCGCAATGCATTCCCCAACGTATGGTCCTCGCCATCGAACTGGAAACTCGCCGCCGTGTCCGTAGCGCCGCCCAACTGCACTTCATTAGCCAAGACATTCCATTCGAGACATTTCAAAAAGCCGCCAACGCCCTATCCTAAGATTCTTAAGATGAGCGAAAAGCGTGACTTAACATACCACACGTATCCGATCGCGGTCCGCCTTTGCATCAGCTTCTTCGTCCCCTCCCTGCACCTCGTCTGGGACAGGCACAGCCGAGTTGTCCTGAGTAGGCGCCGACATTTCGCCTGACTGAAGGGTTACGAGATAGAGAGAGGGAGAGAGAGGGAGAGAGAGACAGTGGGTGTGGGAAATGTAGCCGTCGTGAGTGGTGGAGGCGTGCAATATCAAAATTTTAGAAGCAGACTAGCGGGTGGGCGCGGTGCTTTCAGCCCTGCCAAGCCCCGGCGGGCGGCGGCGACCCCACGTTTCCGTCATCGGCCATTGGCTCACCCAACTTTTTTGT
>MU001849.1:0-90866 GCA_010093585.1 Melanomma pulvis-pyrius CBS 109.77
CTCGTCGCCTGCCCCAGACGTCGAGCCATGGTGGCGCTCGCCGCCTTGCCCGCCACGGCTGCGAAAACCGGGTCAGGAGAGCAGATGTGGTGGAGAGCATGCGATGAGACATGTCGCCTGCCGTGGCTGTTACATGACGGCTGCCGGGGCCGAGCTCGATATCGCGTTGCATTGTTTGGGGAAGATATAGCCATCTTCATAAAGTTTGTATAAACAAGCCGCATGCGGTGCACACAGGTGTGGGAGTCGTGTTGCAGCGTCCCGTCGTGCCTTCCATGGCTGTCAGTATGCACTCTGCATATGCACTCCATGTGTCCATTCTACCATTGCACTCTACACATGTACTCTACGATTGCACTCTACGAATACATGCCTTCGCTTAGATGCAGGACCACCACCGACTGTCCCAGTGCCCGCCGATAAGCCGTCTGTCTGATCGACCTGTAACTAGGAAGCTGGACCCGTCCACGATGGCGAGGGTTCCTCGAGCAAGTAAACGCCTCGTCGTAGCCCCAACGAGAATCGACATTTATGCCGCCGCCGTCGAAACAGGTCAGTCGTTCCAGGCGAGACCAATCTTGTAGCTGGCCCGTCGACGAGGGCAGTAGCATCAGGCGGGAGCTCGTGGAACGGCTCTCGACCAAGCCACCATGTACGACAACACGCCCTCTGCACCCCACCTCCTTTCAACCTGAGGCAGGCTTGACAAGTCTATATGCGACGTCCCGTCGGCCCCGTCCACACGACCGTTCTCGTGAGACACCATGGCGGCCATTCAGTGAGCGGCACCGTGTGCGACCTTGCACTTCCTCTCCATTGTGCGAGGAAAAGCAAGGAAGCTTAGCTAGAAATATATTGCATCATAGCGAATAGACTGGCTCCTCTCTCTCTGGGCTTTACCGTCGTTGATTGATTCCTACATTCATCGGAAATTCCGTCGCCGACTTCCTCCCTCTAACCACCCAAGAGCAACCCCCTCTTCTGAAAACTCACCTCATAACGTCTTCCCGCATCCTCGAACCATGATTGCATGCACCACCCCTCAGGGTTCCTCATCGTTCCTCAATGTCTACCCGCCCGCCGCACGCAACGTCATCCTGCCACCGGCTATCTCCAACGTGTCACCATCTCTGGACTCCATGTCAATCGGGGCCACACGCCTCGCTCTGTGACACTCTTGGACGCACGAGAGGGTTGCTGCCGACTGGTCAAGAGAGAGACCCTTTGTATGAGGAATGGCTGAAACAGTACATCAGTATTCTTGCCTTCAGCCTCTCATAACTTCAGTTATGCTGTGTGTATATACGGGTTTCCAGCATCTATTGTCTTCCCACATCACTTGCATTCTCAGAGTAACTCGGTGTAGTGGCTGGCCGTATGAGAAAGCTCATCCAAATCATCCACGGTATCCTAGTCTAGATATTCATAAGGCGCAAGTAGATATATATTCTAATTATTGATCAATGTCCCTCATACTTCGGCAGCTTCCAGAGAAAAGAATACGAAGTCCAAATCTTATTTTTGTCGAATGTGGGGTGTTTTTTTTTTCACGAAACTCTCCGATGCAGGTTCCTGCAGGTACAATATCCCCGAATAGAATTCCTACCCGCTGTTTTCTCCGAACTGGTGGCTTCGGGGTATCAAGTTTGGGTTGGCGCCCTTACGATTAATGTGGAAATTCAATGCAGCTGATCGTATAGGAACCGTATCGAGGGGGTTGATATGCGAAAGGGAGCTTGGTTATTTCGAGCACACAGTTAAGATCCGAAGAGAGTGAATTGGTGGCCGCCAATTAAAAACTGCTCAGATCAGAGAACACCATAATCGGTTAGCACAAAATCTATTCAAAGATCTCCCCCACAATTCAGCATCCCATCCATCTCATCTCATCATTTGATGATTATCAACAATCCAAACAGCTAGCTGTATTTGCTGTATTTGTACGACGGCGCGAATGAACAGCTTCCCGCGAGCCTTGCCTTACCACATGTGTTCTTAAGCTCACAACAGCAGAGCCTTCGTTGGACCGATGAGACCAAGACAGCTTCTAGAAGGAAGAATCCTCTCAGAACATGCCCGAGTTCCAACCCAGCTTCCTCATGGCGGTCTTCGTGTTCATTCTTGCACGCCAGGCGGTGAGCCTTGCAATTATCCAGTCCAATCCTCAACCGTCCGCTTCACCAACGTGTTACTCCCCAAAACCAGCCACGATGCACTGTGCCTCGGAGTCCGTCTCACCTTTCTAATTCGCTTGACGAGCAAGGCCACACGACGCGATCTTGCACAAAACTAAATATGCCATTGGTCCAATATGAGGCGCATCAGCTAAATCGTCTGCGGCACCCCTGCTCGGACACCGACGAAAGACGCCTAACCGCTTACGCTCACTTCGTCCTCCCGCAACCGCGGATCTACGAATGTTTAGGGAATTACATCGCAGAAGAAAAGGGTCTTGGATACGTAAACGGAGCTGCGGGGATTAGGTTGGAGCCGCAAAGCCACGCGTGAGAACTCAATTGAGGGTAAATCGGGGAAAGAGCACGTTTTGCATCGGGGACTTCCCGGAAAGTGTGAGCTGATGCCAGAGAGGAGACTTATGAATAGGCGTCTGCGTCTGCCTACTTGCCTATACTATCGTCGCGATTTTAACCCCCGTCAGCGCACCACCGCTCCTCTCCGCTCCCCTCATCTCGCGATTGTCAAAGTACGGCAGGTTCCGAACTTCATCGCTTTCTTATGAAGTATTCAAGATGCCGGTCCTCAGTACACGTACGTCTTCCAGCGTGGAAAACTCGCCTGTCCCGCTCGCTCTCATCATCACCGCTTCGATATGTCTATTCCTCATGACAACCGCAATCCTCATTGCCTACACGCCCATCTTCCCACGCCTCCGCGCCCTCATTCGAGGCGAAAAGACGAACGCGAAAAACAACCCCTACACCAGCGCCGCACACTCAAAATGGACATCCCCAGCATCCTCGCGGACCGCGAGTCCCGCTTGCTCCTCTAAAAGCCAAATCTTCTACCCAGCCGCCGACACCGAGACCACCTTCACCAAAGAATGCTCCATCCAGGACGCCGCCATCAGCCCCTCAACATCCACTACCTCCATTGCTCTCCCTACCCGCCCAGAATCGGTCGTATCTCCTCTAGAGTGCATTTCCTACGACTCCTACACCACCGTCCCTTCCATGGACGAGGTTCTGCATGCGGATGTAGCGGTATCGCCGACGGTGACCAGGTACTCCACGGCCCGGGTGCAGGACGCCAAAGAATTATCCTTCACGCTTGTGAAATTCCCAGGAATCACTAGGACGGTCGACGTGAGGATCTCGAACCATACGAATCCTGGGAGTCCGATCAAGTATTGCAAACCCGAGTCGCAGTGGTAGCGAGACTGCGTGTGCTGCAGCCTGGTGCTGCTTGCGTCCCGCGTCTTCGGATTCGTGGGTTTTATGTTTGGACAACGTCGCGGCTTCATTGGCCTTGCGAAAACGAGGCCGCTTCTAACATGCGTCTTGTTGGGATGGAATGAGCCGGGCGCTGTTCATCCATGCTTGTCTCCATCTGTGGTCGGAATTTTACACGAAGCTGTGCGGGCTGGCTACAGCCTACGTCGCTGTTTCCCTCCACCACGGTATCGACCCAGCCTTTGTTGCGCGACACGTCTTCTAGCTCCTGCAACGGCGGACAGCAACAAACCAGAAAACCCCCTCTCGAGCATATCTCCAACCCCAACACCACTATCTCTCCTCTAATCACACCCGGTCCGGACACCCACGAGCCCGCCCCGGCTTTGTAAAAAAATGAATACACTGTACTATACCCATCTTCTGACATTTTGTCATTCATCTCTTCATCTGCAGCAGAACTATACCCTTCTAGATTTTTTAGTTACCGGAATGTACGCGCGAAACTGATAGACTTGGGATAATCTTTTCGGGGGGCGGGAAAGACGGCGTTTTGATCTTGTGTGGGAAGGAAGCATGTATAAATAGCCGTATATATTGTATATTTAAAATGCATTCTGTGTTCTGGTCTTGGTGTCCTAAGACACTGTGAAATTGCTTGTTAGCTACTACTCTATGCTTTGAAGGGCCACGTAGGCGGTTGAGTTGCCTGTGGGGTTGCTTGCTCCCGGTATCTTGGATACTTACTACGGCCTTGCACAATTTTGGGGATTGCTGACGTGGGCGGAGCCCTGGTGATGAGATGATTGCTCGCGTGATCAGACCTATCCCAGGCAGTAGAGGAGTTCAGGAATCGTGAAGAGAGCCGGCTACCGGATTCAGCGATTCTCTGTTCGCTACCTGGGCGGCGCGATAGGCGGCATGTAGAAAGAGCAGCTCGGTTCTGTGGACAAGCGTCCCCGCATAGACACGGGCCGAGAGAATGAGGGCTGGAAGAAGGAGAATTTTCGTGGCCGAGTTGAATAACATGAAAAGCTGGGTAAGAGGGCTGGCTGAAGAGAGGTAGATAGTAGTTAAGAGGAGCGTCTGAATAAGATCCTTGGTCGGATAGCTTGGGCGAATTGAGATATTGTTCAACGTGTAATCTTTTCTAGTTACCAGCCGTGTTCCATGTACTTGAGTTGGCCAGAATAAGGGGTTAAACATGTTAGCTAGGAAATGAAAGAAAAAATTGAAGAGTGAGTTCATTGTTACTATAGTATTTGTAGATCTGTGCCTGATTATCTTTCCTAGAGAGGTCTTTCTTGTGGTTTTTGGCGCTGAAAACATTGCTTGTGTTGTTATGGTGGCAGCATGGGCAGGAAATGCAGCTTTGGGTGCATACGAGATCGTCCGAGATCTAAGAAGTGCTCTTACGGAGTTGTTGGGATGGGTTTCGCGGGGCTGTCTGAAGCACCACTCTACATTTGGTGAGTCGAGTACGGAAGAGGATTACAAGGGTGTTAAATATGTATGCTTTCGTGTAACAGCCCTAAATCCTAAATCTAGCTCAACCTTGATCAAATGTACTCGAAGTAAGGCTACCATGAAACGCCAGCCCGAAATGTATACAGGGGGAATAAAGCGTAGAATGGTATAAAACAAAGTCTACCCCACCGGCATATACACCCCCTCGCAAGCACTTCAATATCACGGCTTACACAACTGCTCCTTCCTAAAGAACAGCAAGAATCCTACACAGACAGTTCCCTGTAACCCCAGCGCAACCCAGAACACTGCACTCCTCAGCCCCTCCACCCCCAGCGCAAGATTAGGAAACACAGCCCCAGGCCCCAATCTATCCGGCGCGGTAGCTCTTGCCGCAATCGTCGCAATGGACCCAACAACCTGCGCAACCGTCAATGTGAACGCCACATGGAACCTTGTCATCGTCTGCAACAAGATCATGCCAAATCCCACACCCTGCAGTACATCCAGAACCCCTAGCCAGAGCCACAACGCTCGTCCAAGAAGCGTGCCGACCGCGGGTGTTGCGGCCCACGGGATGAAGAGGCCCATACCTGAGGTACCCCAGAGCATTTGCGCCCAGCGTGGGGCGCCGAGCCCGATGGCAAAGATGGGTAGGATCCAGGAGTGTTCAATCGACAGACGCTGAAAGATTGTGCACAACGCGACCCAGACTACAATGAAGAAGAGGGAGACGAGGACTGCGATGCCCCACGCAGGCACGAGGTTGGAACTCCAGAGGTACCGCCAGTTGCGGCCGTAGGGCGCGGATAGGAAGTAATTCTGTATGACGACGACGAGGAGGAACCAGAGTATGATTTTGCGGCGGCGTAGGGACTGGTAGAAACTCGGAACCGAGCCTGGGGACGAACGGTAGAAGTCTGGCAATCCGAAGAACAGCGCAATGCCGATGAATGCGAGGAGGACAGCAACGGGTGTCGTGACAGTAGTGATATACGGCGAACTGGCGAACCCGGTAGGGATTTGGCCCGTGGCGGAGACGCTCGACAGGTACGAGCCCCAGTACCACAGCATGGTGACGTAGATTTGTTGGGTTCCTTGGACGACACATGCGCGGAAGACCCAGGTGTGTGTTGCGGTGCCGCCCTCGGAGCCGAAGTTTAGCGCGAAGAAGAGAGAGCCGGAGCCTGATGCGAGGGCGTAGAAGCCAGTTGCAATGTTTTGGATCCAGCCGCGAGCTTTGAAGGATCGACCGTATGGTGCCATGCCTAGAATGAAGAAAGCCAGGGCATAGCTCATAAATGGGAGAGCGATGACATAGCGGGATTGAACGAGGCGGAATAGCACCCACCAGATTATCGATGCAACCAGATAGATCGAAGCTACGATATACAGCTTCGCGGCCGTTTGTCCAACCTCACCGGACAGCAGTGTGATTTGGTATGAGTTGGCTGCTAGTATTTGGCCGAGAGCGAGTAGGAACGAATACACCGGCCAATCACGAAACTTGTACTGAATGATCTTTGAGAAACCACGCGGCGGCGTGTAATTTGCACCGAGCTCAAACTCGTCGGCGAGAGTGCTGGATTGGAACGAGGTTTGACTTCCAGCCTCACTACCGTCCATGGACTCGTCATTGCGGACGGAAGTGACTTTCGCAGACACAGATTTGACGCCAAGTTTGGCGTCGTAGAAGCGACCGAACCAGTGCTTTTCGGACTTGGTGATGAATTCCTCGATGCAGAGTTCATTTGTTGAAGTTTTGCTGTTGAGGTTACCCAGGAGTTCCTCGAATTGCTTGGTGTAGACACCTTGAGAGTCTGTAAAGAAGGGCTCGACGTTTTGCATTCGATAATCTTTTTTCTCGCCGACAACCGAACTCAGACTCAGGATTGATGGTTTGGCGCTTAGGATTGGAGTAGAAGACGGCTGGGATAAGCTCGGTGACTGTGCTTCTGAGGCGACAGGAGAACTAGTCAAAGATGAATGCGAGATGTCAGAGTCATGTGAGTTCCGGCGGGCGAGATAGTTCCGAGAAAAGGTAGATCGTCCAAGTCCTCGTCGTAGGTCACTGGAAGTAATGCCAGAGTTGGGTAGATCGGATTGGCTGGTGTAACTAGGGATGGGGAAGAGACCGAGGTCATTACCATGCTCTGTTGAACTATGTGCTATGGGGGAGTCTATCCCATGAGCACCGGATGGAGAGAAGTTTAAGCTCAAAGGCGGTGGGCGATTGCGGCGACGACCGTGCGAGAAGCTAGAGCTACGACAGTGCTGATCCGGGATAGCTGGGACTTCTTCGCGGATGGGGCTAGATGTTCGGCTAGCAACACGGCTACCGATGCGGCTGCCCATTCGACTTGGTGGTTGAGTGCTCCCGGGAGAAGTGAATTCCGAACCAGGGGTAGATGGAAGCGGGCTAAGGATGATAGGTGTACTTGCGCCAGGGAACTTTGAAGCACGCGCGCCGGAAACCCTTTGATGCATCTTGATAGACCCAGACTGAAGCTTCTCAAGGCCTTGAAGCCACTGGGCAACAGGGAAACGTTGGAGGGAGGATCGAGCCCTCATCTCAGCCCGTGTCTCTTGGGACGAAGCCATCGCAGCTTTGATAGTCCCCTGAAATTGTCGGATAAGATGCTTCGTCGATACACTTTCAATGGTGAACCACCATCCTAAATGAAGACTATAATCAGTATGATCCTTAGTGCAAGAGAGCTTGACACCAGTTTGTGCAACTTACCAGGCATGCTTCCTAATCCGCCAACGCGTGAGCCGACTCCTAGTGCGCCCTTCCGACCAAATTCCACCGCTACCAGACCAAAAGGCTCATCGCGAGAAGGAATCAACGCGAACTCCGCACCGCTGAACAAGCATGGAGGCAGGACTGTGAACTCTGGCTTCGAACAAACACGATTTGGATATAGCTCCATAAGCCGCTGAAGCTTCAGCGCCGCAAACTTTCCATGGAGGTCGATGACCGGACCGACACAAACGAGTTGTGCTTTGGGGTTCTTTTCGAGAATAGAGGGGAAGACATCGGCGATGATATCGACGCCCTTTTGCATCGACCAGCGACCGACGAAGACGAAAAGCTCAGCCTAACAAGATTAGCATATTTTATCAAAGATGCCTAGGTGCGGTTTGAACTTACATCGGGATCTCCCTGCAGCCCTGCCCAGTCCTGGGCTTGTGTTCTAAGCAGCCCCCTTTGAGCCTCAGCCTCCCGATCGATAGGTACCTCGTACGGCAGCGTATCATCTTTGCTCCACACGGCCGTATCCGACGGATCAGGATTCGGCAGCGATCCGACCCCAGAGAGGCCCCAGAAGATGGGATATCTGGCAAAAGAGCGCTTCCCATACTTTTTGGACACCCCGACGGCACCAAAACCCCTTTGATGGATGCGGAGATAACTGGCTGCAGCATGCAGAAGATTGAATACCTCGCCGAACTGCACGTATCTAGTCACAATGTCTTTGCTGAGGCTGAAGACACGGCAGATCTCGTCCATGTCTTCTGGGCGCTTGATTGACCACAGGCCTTGGAACTCGGCGTTGTGCAGCGAGAGACAACAGGGCGGTGCGCCGTTAGGAAGTAGATATAGAGGTGCTAGAGCTCCATGGTAATCATTGATGTGGTAGAGATCGATCTCGGGGAAGCGTTTGATCGCCTCCGCGATACACTGGTTCCACGCCGAGTAGTAAACGGCACTGTCCATGTCGTCCATACGTGACGGATATGGCTCATTCTTAGTCTGTGCGCGAAAAACCGGAGCGTCGAGTAGAACGAAAGTTATATTTTGGTATCGGTGATACTGAACGGAGATAGCATATATCTGTCCCATGATCGTGATCTGCATGGGCTCGGCGACTTGGTCGACAGGATAGTTGAGGCCCCCAACACTAGGGACCACCCAAATGAGATTCTGATGATGGAGATTCTTACCCATGAGTGATGCCATGACGCCCAAACCTCCAATTTTAATCTTCAAATTCCAGTCTTCGATCTCGTATTCCATGGTCGCAATGAGGACAGTTCGACGATTATTCTCATTCGTTGTTGGCAATCCGTCTTGACTTAAGGTGCTACTTGCCTGTTGTTTCACAACAACCCTAGAAAAGAATGGCAAGCCGCCCATCATGGACTGACGCTTCTCCGACACGCCTCGCTCATTGAATTTGACATGGTAGAAAGATTTGACGAAAATCCACATAGCTAACGTTCCGGACCCGAGTGGCATGAGTGCGAGCAAAATGGCAATGATGAGTTGTCTCCAAGCTGATCCGATTGGTTCGAAGTGATAACGAAGATCCGCATCATTCGCAATAACACGAACGCCTACGTACGGCATGCCCGGGTTGGTAATGTTGATAATATTCTTCCCCAAGCTAGTGGGCGGAAGGAAATCGAGGACATGATCGTGATCAACATCGCCATACAACTTTGACTTGTCCGGTTGCCCATCTGGATTGATACCCCACATGCTTAGAATGGCATCGGTGGGATATTCGGTCATCATGTCGAAATGCCACTGGCCAGTACCGGTATCTTGCATACTGTCTGGAAGGCCAGAATCGAAACCATAAAGGTTCCAGGCGCCAGTCACGTGCATGTGAGGCCATCGCCGAGGTGTATCAAAGCCAACGTCGCCATGCTGCACATGTTCCATGCTACCTGCCATTTCGCTCCAGTAGCGGATTATCACGTGATCGCCTCTCCATTCCTGATCCTTGGTACCAGACCAGGGCTGTGACTCGAGAGTGGCGTTGGTGGAAAAGTAGTCTTGCCATTGGCTCCAGGTATGTCCCCAGTTGAGGGTGTACTGCCACTTGTCTGCTCCTGTCGCTTGGTGGTTCACAGTGAGAGTACCAGACTCTTCATCGCGATAAAGAAGGGTGGAGGAATAGTTTGCAGACCCAGGAAATATCATAGGATTCTGTAATTGTCCGATGCGAAACATGAAGTGGTCGATAGCATTCGTGTAGAGGTTTGTCGATTTCGTGGATACGTTGTTGATCGTATATATGTGAATACCGTCGTACACGTTCTCCAGCTCTCCTTTCAAAGCCCAGGTAGTACCGATCTGACCGACGTACTGCTGCTCCTCCGGATCGACAATAGAACATGCCACACTAGAGGTGTTTAGTCGAGCAGCCTCTCCAGTTTCGGTTCTTGATTTAATGGAGAAGGTGCGGACAACGTCATCGCAGTCCATCTCAGTCGAAAAGTGGACCTCGAATGGAACAATCTGGGCTTCTCCATCCGGCGCTTGAGATATGAGGCGCGCGTCGTGGCCGGGTATTACTCGGGTGATGGTTGGACGAGGTAGCACAAACTTATCCTTTGGTACCAGCATCTTATAACTCCAAGGTTGCAATTCAATGTCACTGAGACAACCGTTAGGCTCGTTGGAGTCTTCGATAGCTAAGGTGGCAGCTGAGCTCTCGAGGGTATATTCTTCATAAGGAAAGAATAGGTTCTTGACAGTAGTGTTCTCTGCGAACGGAGAAAGGAGACCTTCTGTATGGTTTTGACAATTGAATGTGTAATTTACCGTCTTGTTGTCGTTGGAGTAGATGATCCAGAAGCCTTGATTGCCTAATTCTCCACTGCTAGAAAAGTCCTGGACACCGGGGAATCGGCCTCGATAAATGCTCCAGATGCCAGTGGGAGATGGCATGCCGAGGCTCCCGTGCAAGTAGATGTCGCGTGTCCGGGCCGAAAGAGTCTTGAGGTATACTCCGTCTTTTAGCACTTGGTATTGATCTCGAAGCTCATAATGCCTTTTTAGGATATTACGCATGAAGTGTGAAGGGTCGCGATGATCCAGGCTGACTGAGTCGTCTTCACATCCACGTAGAGCTTTGTCAAATGGCAGGTCTACGTAGACCTCTTCTCCAAGTTTGTAGCACCCATGCAGCTGCCACGCTCGTTGCGAAGCCATCGGAGTCCTTCCAAACACGTAATCGGCAGCTTGATTTTCGAGGATATAGGACTCCTGCTCTTCGCCCCACAGTTGAAATGGGGCTCCGGGCATCATGAGATTTGCGATGAAAAGTCCAAGTAGGTGACGCTGTGTACCGTTCGCAAGGGCTGGCCATCGAAAAACATCTTGATTCGTCATGCCCCAGAGATGGCGAGGGTCAAACTCTCCAGTATTTGCGTTCACCATATCCTCATGGAGGACAAGTTCGTGCCACAAATTGACAAAGTCGACACCTTCTAATCCAATTGGGCCATCGAGTCCCAGAAATCGAGTCATGGCTCCATAGAACGGATAAGTAAAAGCATCGCCATCTAGAACGGAAGAGCCAAACGGTCGAATATAATCGTGGTTGTTCTTGACGTTGATCGATGCAATGGCTTGGGTCATGTTGTCGAAGGCTTGATTGGGCTGCTTGCCGCGGCCAACGAGTAGAGATGCATATGGAACTTTGCTGACGATTTCACCAACGATGAGGAAGTTGTCTTTGCCGAATCTTCGGGCACATGCACGTTGGTGGTCGGACCACTTCGCATGGACGTCGATGGGTGTTTGGGCTGCTTTGTCCATCCGGAAGCCGTCGATGTCGAGCATGGCAATTTGCATGCAAGAGAAGTGCATGACCTTGTCTAGGACGTCATCTCTCCAAGTCCGAAGACGGTCTTGAACGCCGGCAAATTTGGCAAGCTGAGTTTCGAACACAGGAACCTCACCGACACCTTTCATGTCGCCGTACTACAACGAATTAGCAATGGCAATATACATGCAGCGTAAAAGGGGTTGTTTCATCGAGGAATATTCCGGATATTTCTACCAGGACACCAAAGTGGCCTATGATAAGTGCAGCAATAATTTGCAGATGTAACCTGGTATATTACCTTGTAGTAAGATACCGCTGGGGTAAACCTCATTAAATACTAGCTCTCGTGCAGAATGAATGCCTTACCTGGTCGAACTCACTATCTTTGCACTGCTTCTCCATTGCGCTCAAGACGGTCTCATTGTTAATTGGATAACCGTCTTCACCCCACATGCGTGGATATTTGCAAGCTGCAGTGTCATCGTTCCCAATTGTGAAGTCGAGATACTGCCGGCTCGACTTGTATCTGACGTCGTATTCGTCGAACTTGAACGTCGCGGATAGGTTCTCAGATCCGATCCACTGGAGCAGATCGCCCATGGTGCCAAGCGTGTTATCGAGAATCACATACATGCCTCGTTGATGCATCTCGGTGATGAGCGCTCTCCAGTCATCAATAACCCCGTGATGATGATCTAGAAGCGTAAAGTCAAGCGCTCCGAAGCCATCGCTAGACCAAGGCATGTTTATGAAAGGTGCACCAGAGAGATAGATAGCCTTTCCATTATTAGATATTTCTTTGCAGAGGAGTCGAAATAGAGCTCACCTTAATTCCCATGCCCTGGATGTAGTCGAGGTTGTTCATGAGCCCTTTAGTGTCTCCGCCAAAACGGAACTGGTTGCTCGTCCAATCATGCTCGAAATTCGTCCCATTAGCTTCATTGTTGGTTGGATCACCATCAACGTATCGATCCAATGTGAGTACATAGAAAGGGATCCTCCAATTCTTTGGAGAAGGATGGAAAACATGATTTTCCCACTCCCCCCAATAATCTAGGGGATCCGTTGCAGTCCGATTTAAGTTGAGGTTCCACCCCTCGTGTGCAGGGTCATAACGAAGGGCGATCGATGACACGACGAGATATAAAAGACAGAATAGGGTTCGAATTGTAAACATGTCACTACTTTACAGTCGAAGTAAAGATAAAACGAGAGGGATGTCCTTGTCAAGGGACCCTCAGGCTCCTAGGGCGCTTTTATATCAGATTGCATATTCTTCGCCATTTGTCAAAGATTTCATGGTCGTACACGGTGGGACAGCGAACTCTGCATCCGGCGCGGACGTACCGCTGGGACACGAACGTGTCCCCATGACGAGCACCACCTAAAACTGAAAGAAGACCCCCTGTTAAGAAAGTTGAGAGGTGACAGGGAGAGTGGATCAGGCAGAAAAGATTGGAGAGGACATGAAATTCCTAGGAACAGACGTGTGACAGCAGCCGGGGACAGGGGTGACCGCATATGCGCGGAGAGCCGGTGTGTTGACTGTAACCTGCAGCGTTGAGAGTTCCGTTTATGACAGCATGCGTTTTTGACGTTGAAGCGGACGATAATGTCTTGATAACAAGGGGCCAATGCGATGCTCAGGAGGAGCAACGGTGGCGTTAAATGGTCTTGGCGTAGACGCACTGATAGAAAAGAGATCTGCAAGCTGGTCAGCCGCAACGGGTGCGAGCATCTTTCCGGCCAGTGGCACGCGGGAAAGTAAACAAGCTCAATAAAGATCGACCGCGGCGCCGAAGCTTCATCCGCAACAGGAACCTTGCATCGACCTCCCGTATCTGCCGCTTTGTGGCCCATGGCGATGTTGGTGAACAATTTGGGCAAACGAGCGACGAGAAAATTAATTCACCAGGATCATTCTGTAGCCAGAGAGCCGCAGACGGGTATGTACGCAATCTAGCAGCCTCGCTAGTCGGGTCCAACACTTCCAGCACGCTTCACGCGTTGAACAGTATGCCAATTCTAGCTCATACCTCTCACTCCGATCCATGAATCCATTTCGCCAGTAAAGAAAATGGAAAGGATGGGTGTCAGTTCAACGTTGCTGTCCAAATCAAGTATGGGATCCACCACAGTACGCCACAGGACGTGTACCTACAGTAGCGCCACGAATAGCTCACGGAGTCTGCGCTATCTATCCGTCGGTATATTCTGGCGCCGTCCGGCATGTCCCGGTGCCGAACGCACATACCCATCCTCCGGGTTGAGTAAAACAGGCCTGGATTCGTGGATTTGTTGATGCCCAATTCTTCGCATAAACAAGACCAATTTGTGTCCATAAACCAGTTTTTAAATCTGTGATTCGGGATTGCCTTAGCAGACACCCTGATTCGCAGGGATGCAAAGAGATCATCGTAGTCCAATGTGTCTTGGCTGTGTTGTTGGTACTATGCAGATTGTGCGTAAAATGACGACATGAAAATGCCAGAGGTCAGTGTAAAGGAAACGCTGGTCCTATCGCCTAGCAGACGCCCGTGTAGTCTACTAGTCGCACTGTTCTCAGCATGGGAATTGAAGGAGCGAAAAAGAGCATTGTTTCTGATTTTGGGATAACAGAAAGGAGAGAAGAGTGGCTGATAGATGACCGACATGAAGTGTATAAACCGAAATCGTTACGCTCTCAATCAACCGTGGATGTAAGGATTAAGTTGTAGAGAATTTGAACACACAAAGAGGTAGTCTTAGGACTGTGCAACCCCAAGAACACAATGCGATACACAATTCCTCCCTTCTAATCTCGGCCATGAGGTGCTACCAGTACGCTTAGATGCTGTTGTACCCGCTTACCCTCCCCAAGGACTTGCGGGCTCTAATGGTAAATGTCATAAAGATCCGGATGTGGACAAACCCGAAGCCCGGGAAGAATGATAGCAATGACATGGAGATAGTCTGGTAGGAACCCAGGAGGCATATTTGCTGAGATTGGGCGAGATGTTCTTTGTTCGCCAAACTACCCTTGCATGTCCCCATTGCAAATGTCTTGCAATGAATATTTCCATTGGACTGGCTAGGCCGCGGCGCTTCGACCTGGACCTAATGCTAAATAATTGCTTAGCATGTCTGTAGAGCGTGTCGACTCGGCCTGTGCGACCAACGATAACAATCCCTGGATTGACAACCCGAAGTATTCGTGACGAGGTTTTCTTGAAAGTCTAAGGACTTCCGAGACAATCGCATAAGCGACTCTGCATGTAGGCTGACCCAGTTATGGCATATTTCGCCATAGTACGCGTCAGCAGAGCTGCTGAGGACGACGAATGAGTGGTCTGGGTAGAGGTTTGTTGGGAACCAGGGAAGAGCCCGCCCGACACGGACAAGCAATGCGAGTGCGAATGGTGTAAAGGGGAGATGACGAAGTTGGAGAGGGTTCGTGAAGAAGTTGGAAGGGAGGTAAGAGGTTGGGAGGGAAGCCACGCTGGAGTCACAGAAACCTTGGCAGAGGCGCATTCGTTAGTAGCGCATTCGTTAGTAGCCGCATTAGTTAGCAGGCACTCAACACATCTCGTGGGCCATCTATCATTCCTTGCCATCACCCTTCGCCATCTCAAGAAGCCTCGTCGTTCTTACATAAGAAGCTCTAAACAACAGAGACAGCTTCGTTCTGTTGGAAAGAGCCGACTTAAAATGCGTTCAGGCCGGCAATACCTCTTGGGCTCAAACATCCCGATAACTCCACCTAACTCCACTCCAAGAGGTTTCCGGACCAGCTCTGAAATAGGAAAACGCTACTGGAGTCCAAGTTCAAAACTTTATCTCCGATGTGAACATGGAAGGTGTAACGGACTCAAAGTCCCTTCCGTGGTTCAAGTTAACACGCCAGCATCAAGCCAAAGTAGTCGCCCGTGAACATATTAGTTATACTCATATTTTCGGTTCTCCCAATCGCGAACCCTTTCTGTCTTGTCGACTGCGGTAAACTATTCATTCATGTCGTCACATTCCTTTGATCCGACAAAACTGCCCCCGCCGGACGTATTGGATGAGCTAAGTCCGGACACTTGCGTGTGATACTGCACAGTCTGAGTCTGCCTTAAAGGAAAGACGGACTAGTGGAAAGAGTATATATAGAAAGCACAGGTCGAGTGAATTCCAACTTTATCATTCCATTCCTGGCAACAACAACTTCACTTCTGCTCCTCCTAACATCAACAACGTCAACAATCACAACCCTTCAAGGCGACTAGAACCATGGTTTCCACCAAGCAGGTCATCCTCATCACAGGTTTTTCTAACACCACATTCATTCTGCATTCAAATTTAACGCTCCTCAGGTGCCAATGCCGGCATCGGGTACGACACCGCGGCCCTCCTTGCCGCTTCCTCTTCAAACAACCATGTCATTATCGGCGCACGCAACGTAGCCAAAGGCGAGAAGGCTCTTGCAGAGATCCAAGCCCGAAAGCCACAAGGCACGCTCAGTTTTCTCCAGATCGACGTCACAGACGATGACTCGATTGCCGCCGCCGCGAAGAAAGTGGAGGCAGATTTCGGCTGCATTGACGTGTTGATCAACAACGCCGGTATCTCTGGAACGCAGGGTATGGCAGGCACGACGGCTAGTCCCACTCGAGAGAACCTCCGCGCAGTCTTCGAGACCAATGTCTACGGGCCCACGCTCGTTACCGAAGCCGTTCTTCCACTCCTCAAGGCATCGAAATCCCCTAAAGTTATCAACGTGTCGTCTGGGCTTGGGAGCATAACGATGCGGTCCGACCCAAATGACCCGACCTACTCGGTCTCCTTCGATGTATATCGCATGAGCAAGTCGGCGCTCAACATGCTATCGGCATGCCATAGCGCCAGCTTCAAGAAATTCGGGGCCAAGGTGTGGGCCTACTGTCCAGGCTTCGTCGTTACAAACCTCACGGGTGAGGAGGATAGACAGAACAGGGTCAACATGGGCGCCGAGAGCTCAGAGACGAGCGCGCAGGGCATTCTAGAGATTCTCGAGGGCAAGAGGGATAGTGAGGCGGGTGGCTTCGTCACGAGATATGGGAAAGCGTACCCCTGGTAGATCTCTCGCGTGGAGGCCAGCTCTCCTGTACTTATGCACAATTATACACAGATTTCTCCAGTTTACTCCGAGGGTATCCCCTTGAATACAATAGCGGTTATAAGCAGTCTTCGTATTCGCGTTCCTGGCGAATTACCCCGCCACTGCCAGCCCACGTGCCTTCCCGCAGCCATCCGCCACTAGGAACTGCAAACCACCCTCACCCATTTCGGCGCAATTTCTCTATACAACGCGCATCTCCGCCGCCAGCCTCACCGAAAGTTGAGAAAAGGTGGGGGCTTCGCATTTCGCAAACCATTGTCCAATCAATTGGGCCATGTGTCTGGATCAACACTGAATGGGCAATGATTCGGCTATGAGACTGCGAGAAAGGCTGCGACATTTTGCGAGCATTTATATTTGGACATGGCACGCTTGTTTTTCGTTTCTTTCCTCTTGTTTGTCTTATGTGCAACGGCTCTTTCTTTGGCACTCGAATTTATTGCAGAGAAGACTATGCTCCAACAGTTGGTATGCACAACTAATCCTTCATCTCACTGCAAGAAGACTAATTGTCCTAGGTTTCCGCCGGCCTTGTGCTCCTCGCGCGTATGCGTCCCCCCAATCTACCCATTTTGACCTAATCCTAATAACTCACCTAGAAGGCACATCCGCTGCCGCCCACCACAGCACCGCCTCTGGGATCCACCTCAACCACATCCAAGTCATCGGAACCCACAACTCGTATCACCGGGAGATCTCGCTCTCTGAACGGACAGCTTTTGAGAAATTTCTCCCCTCCCCAGAAGACTACTACTACTCACACTCGTCTCTCTCCAATCAACTCGAGCATCAATCCGTGCGTAGTTTGGAGCTCGACCTGCACTCAGACGAGAAAGGCGGGCTGTACTATCCACCCCTCATCTGGACGCTGTCGAACCTGACAAGCTCAACAACGCCCTTCGATGGCGAAATTCTGAAGAAGCCAGGTATTAAGGTGTTCCACGTCACAGACGCGGATCCGAACTCAGTGTGCCACACTGTTGTAGACTGCCTCACGCAGCTCAAAGCCTGGTCCGATGCGAATACAAACCATGTCCCTATTCTCATCGACCTGGAGCTCAAGACAGACGCCCCCGCCTGCGCCATCGGCGGCGTATGTCCCGGCGAAGCCACAAACTGGACGCTCTCCCGCCTTCTCAACGTCGACGCTGAGATCCTATCTGTACTGCCCCGCTCGCAGCTCCTAGTCCCCGATGACGTCCGCCATGCCGACCTGACTCTCGAGGAGAGCGTTCTGCAGCACGGCTGGCCGCTCCTCGACTCGGTCCGCGGAAAATTCATGTTTTATTTTGATAATGACCCCAAACCTAACGTCACCACCGACCCCCGCAATCTATACACGTCCTCGGGTCACGAATCCCTGCAGAACCGCACCGTGTTCACCAACGCCCTCGAAGGCTCGCCGGACTGCGCATTTATCAAGCACAACGAGCCAACAGGCGCGGATCTCACGGAGATCCAACGTCTGGTGAAGAAAGGGTATATTGTGAGGACTAGAGCGGATGTCCCGCTCGACATGGTGCTGAGCAAGAATACGACGATGAGGGATAGTGCATTTAAGAGTGGCGCGCAGATTGTGAGCACGGATTATCCGGTGTATGGGATGAGTGCGCGCTGGGATTGGGATTATGCGGTGCAGTTGGAGGAGGGCAGGGTCGCGAGGTGTAACCCAGTTACAGCGCCGAAGAGGTGTCGGGATGGGAGGTTGGAGTAGATAGGGGTTGATGTGTGATTGACGTAGCCATCGCAATGCCACGTAAAATTAAGTGGGTGTCTTTCACATCGGTCTCGTAGCTACTGTGCTAGTACATGTTCTAGAAAGACGGGCAAGTCGATTCTTCATCTTTTCATCTGGATGGGACGAAAAGTCGAGCGCATGGCGGAAAGGGCCTAGCGTGCACGCGCCAGCAGACGTCATGGCTGCACCTGAGCTTTCACCCCACCACGACACTCACGACAACCACGGACAGCGTGCACAGTATGAATATGATCTAGATTCCAGATGAATGCATCGACATTCACGTCCATGTGTACGTTAATGAATCACTGACGAGATTACTATTGTCGCCAGTATGCCGGGCCTGGTCCGAAAGCTCCTCATCTTTGCGGCCGTAGACGGGCTCATCCTCCAGCCCGCCCCACCACGTAACCATGCGCCGGCGACACAGCAGGCTATCAAGATAGACTACAAAGGCAATGTCGGGCCCTTGCTCAAGGATAGACGGGAGGCAGACACGACGCCCGTGTCCCTCGAGTCTCACGGAATTGTTGGTACGGACCCTTTCTATCTCGGTGTCGTTGTTCTGGCATTTGTTTGTCTTTCCATACTGATGCCTAGATGTAGGACTCCTCAAGGTTGCGACCTCGTTCTTCCTCATATCCATTTGCCGCCGCGAACAGGTCGCGCAGATACGCGGCAAACCCATCTACAAGATCACCGATATCACCCTCATCCCGCTCTCCTCCCAAGCCGATGCAGACAAGGCCATCGTGTCCGCACGCGAACACGTGCTGCGACACAGCAAGGAACACGAGGCCGGCGAAGATGAAGTGGATAGCGAGAGCGAGGATGAGGCTCCCAGCGTAACAGACTCACTCATAGAGGAGCCCGCAAGTGCGCCCACCGAGGTCAAAGACACCCTCACTGGGCAGAGAGGACCAATAGAAAGGAGAACCAGCGTTGCCGAGGACGTGATGCACAGGAAAGGCGTCTACGGACGATTCGCAGACAAGTGGTTCTCGAAGAAAGGCTGGAGTGCTGACAGCAGGCGTGCTCAAGGCCTGAGCTCCCAGGCAGAGCTCGCTGGAAAGAATGCGCCAAAGAACGTAGAATCCACTGTGCCGGAGGAGGAGGGACATCCCACCAGTGCCTCCAATCCGGAGGCCCTCCCAGTCGCAGACGTGGTCGTGCCGAATCCTGTCAACCCCGAGGAAATTCCCAAGGCACTGGACGGCGCGAACGACTCCACAACCGCTACCCTGCTCCCTAAGATCCTACGAACCACAAAGCTGTATTTTGCGTCGGGGAACTTCTTTTTTTCTTATGACTACGATTTATCTCATAGCATCAGCGACCACGACCCTAATTCCAACTTGGCATTGTTCAAGCAGTTTGACCCTTTGGTAAGCGTCTCTCGGATGCGAGCAGTGCCGTCACTAATGCTTAGTTAGTTTTTTTGGAACCATCACATCATCTCTCCTTTCATAGAGTCTGGCCAGCATGCCTTCGTCCTCCCTGTAATCCAAGGCTTCGTTGGACAGCGAGCTTTTAGCATCAAAGTGGTCGACAGCCAGTCAAACAGCATCGCAATAGACCCAACCTCAAGTCCAGACGATATCCCGCTGCGATCCTGGCACCAAAGCCAGCAGGCCGAGACTGACTCGAGCTCAGACACAAACACCGACACTCCTCCGCCTGAACCGTCGAATGGCAAAGATTTTCTGCTCACTCTCGTTTCGCGCCGATCAGTCAAGAGAGCAGGCCTGCGCTACCTCCGCCGAGGTGTAGACGATGAAGGTAGTGCAGCCAATAGCGTCGAAACGGAGCAAATCCTCTCATCGCAGACATGGGACACCTCTACGGACAAGATCTTCTCCTTCACGCAATACCGCGCTTCAATACCGTTGTTCTTTTCGCAATCTCCATATAGCCTGAAGCCCCAAGTCATGCTCTGGGGCTCGCCCGAAACTAATGCAGAAGCCTTCAAGCGCCATTTCTCCGGATTGTCATCGCGCTATGGCTCCATCTATTGCGCCTCTCTAGTCGATAAGCACGGCACAGAATCTAAGATAGGAGAGGGGTATGAGAAGCAAGCGAAAGCCCTAAATTCTAACGGTGGCATTGATGGTCAAGGTAAACAGCTTGGCTTCGAGTGGTTCGACTTCCACAACGTTTGTCGTGGCATGCGATTTGAAAATGTATCCATACTCATGGATACCCTCGCGCCCTTCCTCAAATCTACCGGGTGGACTGAGATTCTCAACGATCAAGTCACGCACAAGCAATCGGGTGTGCTCAGGACGAACTGCATGGACTGCCTGGACCGCACCAACGTCGTGCAATCCGCCTGTGCAAGGACCGCACTCGAAAATCAACTCTCCTCTGGTAATTTCAACATCGATCTCCAAAATGACCCCAGCACATCCTGGTTCAATACTCTGTGGGCTGATAATGGCGACAACATATCCCGCCAATATGCTGGTACCGCAGCGCTGAAAGGCGACTTCACGCGCACTCGAAAACGGCAAATTACCGGCGCTCTCACAGACTTTGGCCTGACATTGACGCGGTACTACAACAACATCGTAAATGATTACTTCGCCCAGGCTCTTATTGATTATCTCCTCGGGAGAGCCACAGACTCCATCTTTGCCGAATTCGAGGCTGACATGAAGAGTTCTGATTACTTCATCGATCTGCGCAAGGTCCGGCAAGCTGCCATTGAGCGCTGTACTAGCATCGTGATTGAAGACAAGGACGAGGATCTTGTTGCTGGATGGACACTTTCAGTGCCCACATCAGCCAACCACCTTAAAACTTCGACATTCGAGGAGGCGGTTCTACTGCTCACGGAAAAAGCATTATACTTTTGCCGTCTAGACTGGGGCACGGAGAAGGTGCGCGAATTTGAACGCATTAGTCTTGAGCAGGTGCAAGGCATTTTCCATGGTGTATACATTACGAGTACCCTCGCACAAAGGCACATGGATGAAGAGAAGAACGTCGGGTTTGTCATCCGATACCGCGCGGAGATGGGAGAGCTTGTTCGGAGGAATACACGTAGTCTCGACTCTGGACCTTGGGAGGAACCGCAACAGCCCTCTACGAAGCCAAGCCCCGAGAATGTTGGCCGATTCCTAGCTTTCAAGGCTCTACCACCTCGCAGCAATGTCGCCACAGGGGAAGCCGAGGAGCCGGAAACTGAGGGGCTGGTCGTAAACAGCATCTGTGACGAGATTGTGCGAGTGGCGAACAAAGCGCAGAAAGAAGGCCTATTTAAGTGGCGATATACCGGGGAGGATGAAAGTACCCCGAGCGGCAAAGTGGAGTTAAAGGTTGAGGAGAAGGACATCATAAGTGCGGCGGATGCGAAAAAGAGCACGGGATATATGGAACAGTTGGGGTATTCGCTCAAGAAGTTGGTTTGGTCGTGATGCGTGCTGGGGGTTTCTCACTGTAATTGTTATAGTGGCAGTCTCACTGATATACATAGATTTATACCACATACAACGGTAGTAGTAATATATATAGCCTCGGAACATAGTCGTCTCTCCTGTGCTCACTCCAAGGCTACCTCTTCTAATGGTGGCCTACTAGGGCCCTCGACAGTTGTATCCCAAGTATACAAATTTAACTTGGTCAGCTCTCTTACACTCTACCCTAAAAAGCATGCCTTCCGTCAACAATCGGAAATACTAGTGATGCGTGGGCGACAGCCAGCACGTGGACGCTGCAGTAATCGATCGGCGGTATTTTGTGCCTCTTCAGGAAACCTCCCCGACAACAGGATCAATGTTTCGAGGAGGCAAGGCGGATGTCCAATAATGGTAGTGACTCGCGAGTTTGACATTAGAAAAATGAGAGGCCTGCTTTCCTCTTCTCCGTCTGAGCACCTCGTCAAGAAATCCTTTCGAACTTTCTTTCTACGGAGTTCTCTACGGCTTACCACCCACCGTTCAGACATCAGACATGCCCATAGCCACCTCAACATCACAGCGAGACCTTTCTCAACCCCCGCATTCCGCGAGTCAACACTCTCGATCCACACTCCCAACGCCGTCCAACGCATGTCGCATAGCGCGATCCTTTGGAAGGGGTACCCCTCGTACGTTGAACAAAGAATGGTTGGGAGTTCAACGGGTGCTGAGTGCCGAGATGGTCAAGCTTTGGGTGCGGGAGGCGCCGATCAGCAGCGGGGCAATATTTAGTGGATTGATGTGGTTGGTTGGGATTTTGGTGTGGATGGGCAATTGACGTCATGCTTGATTGTGCGGGCGTGATGGGTTGAACCGCAGTCCGAGGAGGAGAGAGACGGGGAGAAAGAGGGAAGAAAAGAGGGTGAGAAATTTTATTAATGTTTACGCCAAAGAGATCGATTTGGACGGAGAGCGAGGAGGACAGAGAATGGTGGTAGCTGGTAGAAGAAAGTGTAGCCGACTACGCTCATTTCCAGGTCGGTGCAAAGACGTCACAGCAAGACGGAGTCTTTACTCGTCCTGGGAATCCATCAGCACACTTTCCGTTACCACTTACCACATCTTGACCCCTCTCGGACTCGGACTCGGGAGCGTTGTCTCACCCATACGTATGCACATACGCACATATAAATCCGCCTATCCACCCCATGGGGACATTATTCTGCACACACCCGCAGTTCCCTTATCCTCGGGTTTCTTCTTATTAATACAGAAGATTTCGGTACAACAAAGCACACTATGGGCTACAAGATAGGAAACATCTACGGCATCACCGCCATTGCCGTCATCGGCGGTGGATTGTTCGGCTTTGATATCAGCTCTATGAGCGCTATGTACTAGCCGCACTTCCCCCCACTTCCCCTTTACCAGTCTAACTTCCCCGTAGTCTCGGAACCCAGCAATACCGCTGCTACTTCAACCAAGGCCCACACGGCCCCGGCTTCGACGATGACCCTCTGTGCTCTGGCCCCGACGCTTCCGTCCAAGGCGGCATCACGGCGTCGATGCCCGGCGGCTCCTTCGTCGGAGCACTCTGCTCGGGCTTTCTTTCCGACAAACTCGGGCGCAAGACTGCGATCCAGTGGGGCTGCGTCATCTGGTGCATCGGGTCGATTCTGGTCTGCGCGTCGCAGAACATCGGCATGCTGATCTTGGGGCGCTTCATCAATGGGCTGTCAGTTGGCATTTGCTCTGCCCAGGTGCCCGTCTATGTATCTGAGCTTGCGCCGCCGAGTAAGCGCGGACGAGTGGTCGGCGCGCAGCAGTGGGCTATAACTTGGGGCATTCTCATCATGTTCTACATTTCCTACGGTTGCTCCTATCTCTCTGGCACGGCGGCGTTCCGCGTGCCCTGGGGCTTGCAAATGATCCCTGCCGTCGGCTTGTACATCGGGCTTCTCTTCCTCCCCGAGTCCCCACGCTGGCTCGCCAAGCACGATAAGTGGGAGGAGTGCCACGATGTGCTAACGCTGGTGCATGGCAAGGGGAACCCGGACACGCCGTTTGTGAGATTGGAGCTAAGCGAGATTAGAGAGATGATTGAGTTCGAGAAGAGGAATTCCGATGTTAGCGTTTTGGAATTGTTTCGCCCGAAGATGTTGAACCGCTTGCATATTGGCGTCTTTACGCAGATTTGGAGTCAGTTGACAGGTATGAATGTTATGATGTACTACGTAAGTATCTCGTCCCATCCTCATTTCTCCCACCGCGATATACCGGAGAATCGGGCTGACATGCAGCCCAGATAACCTACGTCTTTGGCATGGCCGGCCTCAGCGGCGACATCAACCTCATCGCCTCCTCGATCCAATATGTCATCAACGTCGGCATGACCATTTTCGCTCTAATCTACATCGACCGCTGGGGACGCCGCGGCCCTCTGGTCGTGGGCGCCCTTCTCATGGCAACCTGGATGTACGCCAACGCCGGCCTCATGGCGTCTTACGGCTCGCCCGCGCCCCCCGGCGGCGTCAACAACGTCGCCGAAGAGTCATGGCAGATCTCCGGCGCCCCCGCCCGCGCTGTCATCGCCTGCACATATCTCTTCGTGGCCTCGTTCGCACCCACCTGGGGCCCAGTGTCTTGGATCTACCCCCCGGAATTGTTCCCGCTCCGCGTGCGCGGGAAGGCGGTCGCGATTACCACGGCGTCCAACTGGATCTTCAACTTCGCGCTTAGCTACTTCGTCCCGCCTGCGTTCGTCAATATCCAGTGGAAGGTGTATATTATCTTCGGCGTGTTTTGCACTGCCATGGCCATGCATGCTTTCTTCTTGTTCCCCGAGACGAGCGGGAAGACGCTGGAGGATGTCGAGGAGATATTTTTGAAGGGCGTGCCGGCATGGAAGACTAGGGTTGAGTATCGGAACGTTAGGTTGGCAGAGGGAGGGGCGGTAGATGATAAAGAGGCAGCATTTGGGCGGCATGAGGAGCGGAGTGAAGAGAAGACGGGAAGCGTGGAAGAGAAGAAGAGTGGTTAGATGGTGTGGTGGGATTGTGTAAAGCATGTATGAAGACGGTAACGCTGTTGGTGTGCGGCCGTACTCCTTTTTTTATAAAATGCGTGAAATGTGGCTAATGAAACTTTCTTCTTCCATCATATTCTTATATTTACAATCCTTTTTCCTCTATCTCATCCAGCTTCTCAGCCTCGTAGTAGGCCTAATATGAATGCTTTCCTTAGCGCCACTTTTACCCGTCGTCCTGACTCTCGCCTTTCCCATCTTATTATATTATTGCAATATCTCGGTGATCTATTATATTCAATTCTGGTAGGTTTTTGAAGTATCGCAGAGAGACCTCTCATGTAGATTATTCACGAAAGCTTATATAGCCAAATTAAGGTTGCCAACAAAAGATGCTGGGAACATTCGACGTGAGTCAACAGGCCAAGTGGCATTCATTGTATGCATATGACACGTCGTAGTCCAGACGAGAGCGACGTCGCCAAAGAGATGTAAGCTTTGGCATCAGCATCTCTATCCTCGCTTTCTAACGCCTGTTCCATAATTTGATCGATTTTAGACCCACAAACGCATTCTATGGGATAGCTACCCCCGCATATCTTCCATTTCGTAACGAGGACTGGTGTCTTTTGAGTCATAATTACTACCTTCATTGAACTTGCGATAAACCCTAATTTTAGATACAACAGAGCAATATCAAGCCTCTTGGCAGCTTGTCAAATGTCCGTCACAAATTCTAGCTCCTCGTAATCCTAGCCAGACTCACACTTCCTTCTCCTTTGCCCCAGCCCTTACCAAATCCCCAAACTTAGTCTCCAATTCTCCAGCTAACACAGCAGGCTTTCCAACCTCCACAACCTCTCCCTTGTCCATAACAACAACCTTGTCAAAATCCATAATCATGTCCAACCGATGGCTTACCGCAATAACCGTATAGTCTCTGAACTCTTCCCTGATGATGTTCTGGATAACACGCTCCGTCTCGTGATCCACACTCGAGCTCGCCTCGTCCAACAGCAAGATACCGCCGTCCAAGGCGCCGTGCGTAATCTCTAACTTCCGCGCCCGGATACGGCGTCGTAACAGCGCGCGCCCGACCGAAAAGAGTTGCCGCTGCCCGACGCTAAGAGTCCCCGCGCTCATGCCTGCCTTTAGACCGCCGCGCTCCTGGACGAAGTCCCACAAACCGACCACTACAAGAACCATTTGGCAATCCTCAGGTGTGGAGACATTGTCTGGATCTAAGTTCGTCTGGAAGGTGGAACCGTCGGGCAGAAAAACGGCTTCTTGGGGCACTGCAATTATGCGCTGGCGTAGCGCGGGCCGATTGATGCGGTGGAGCGGCGTGTCATCGATGAACGCGTTACCTGCGGTCTCGGAACGAGGATCAAGGAGCTTGAGTAGAAGAAGAATGAAGCTGGATTTTCCACTGCCCGTGCGGCCACAGATGGCGATTTTTTCACCAGAGTTGATTTTCAGGTGCACGTCGCGGAGGGCTAACTTGGGTGCGGTGCTGTTTGAGTCCTCGGCACTACACAAGGCGTTAGTATTGTGTAGGCGAAATGGCTTCGGTATAAATGACTTACTCATAACCTGCAGATACTCCCTTCAACTCTACCACACCATGCTGAGGCCACTGTTCAGGAGGAAATATGTCCTCTTCATCTTTATCCTCCGGCTTCACGGTTTCGTTGAATGTCTTGAGTCTTGCAATTGCACCAATAGAAGTCTCTAGCCTAGTGTAAAATAGAACAATACCTGCTAAGGCTTCGCCGAGGGTGATGAGGCTGTACAAAGAAGCACCGGCGAAAGTAGATTTAGAGTGCATCCGAACGGAAAGAGTCACCAGAATCACGGCGATTGCCATGACCACCAGTGCAAGAACGAGGTTTAGCCAGTCTTGTATCATGAGAAGGAGATACGCTGGTCGTTGGCTGGTATCAATCAGGCGAGCGTTCTTTCGGACATCGTCGGGAATAAAACCTGTGTATTTTATCAGACAAGATCTATCGCGCTTACTCATACTACTCACCAAAGGCTCTCAAAGTTGTGATGCCTTTGACCGTATCAAGGAAATGAGTGCTAAATTAAAGCATATTAGTATAGTGTACAATAGGTCGGTGATAGTAAACTTGCTATAAGGGACTCTTAGCCTCGAGATCTAACAATCTTAGCTGCCTGGAAGTCCGCAGGTAAAGCCTACCCACGACATACAATATGGTGCCGAGGACTGGATAGGCTATAGCCAAGTACGCAGACGAAGTAAGCATGACAGCCGCTTGCCCGATTGCTTGAAAGAGCTGTGATTCTGCGTCAGAATACTGCATAGTGTTCCCAAGACGTACTTACAGAAAACAAAGTATCCAATGTCGCTTCTGGTAGCTCCGTGTCTATAAGGTTCAGGTCCTGTGAAAATAGATTTGTGACGACGCCGGTGTCCGTCTTATTGAAGAAGCTTAATGGTGCTCGAATAACTGTCCGCAAGGCTTCTTGGTGAAGATTGGCACCTGCCTTTTTCACAGCAACGACCCAGAGCGTAATGGCGAGGAGAAGTAGCGATATTGCAGCAAGTGTCTGAAGCAAAGCATATAATCCGGCGTAGTAGGTATAAGAGTGCTTTGGATCTTCAGAGTTGACGTCGTGTGTCCAGTACGTCAGCCAAATAACTGGAAAGTTTAAAAAGAAACCGAAAAGAGCAGCGAAGAACAAACTTAACGCTGCTAGGAACCATCCCATACTTTTGACATAATGCTTGTATACCGTTTTATCCCCAACCTGGCGCGACTTATCCGTGTTTGATGTAAGAGATAATGTGTCTGTTGTGGTTGTGTGTAATGGTTGCAGCTTCGATCTTTGCACGCTCGACTCTGAAGTTATCTTGTCTAATGCATCGCTGTTGATAGAGTCTCTTAATCCTAGGCGCTGAACATAACCTTGATTGGCCATCAGTTGTCTAAAGCTACCTTGCTCGGCAACAGTACCGTCTCCAAGTACCAAGATGTAATCCGCTGCCGGGAGGTGCTTGACGCTATGAGTGCACAGTATGACTGTAGACTGTCGTCGTCTGAGTAGTCCATTTGGCGCGAAGACTTGCTGAAAGACGTGCTCCTCGGTGTCCGCATCCAAACCACTGAAGACGTCGTCTAGCACTAGCAGTTCAGACTGGAGATACAGAGCTCGCGCGAGAGCAACGCGCTGTTTCTGCCCACCCGACAAGGTGATTCCATCAGATCCGATATTCGTTCGATCTCCATGCGGGAATGTGGCAAGATCAAGGGCCAGAGCAGTAGCATTGATGATTTCGGCATATCTCTCGTGATTGAATGGAGAAAATCCTACGATGTTGTCTCTGACCGACCCGTTTAACAGGAACGCGGTTTGATCGCAAAAGCCAATGTGAGAACACCTAGTGATTGACAGCCCACTGCCATTGCTGAAAGGTATTTCCCCAAGTATGGCTTTGCAGAGTGTTGATTTCCCCGAGCCAACTGGCCCGATGACCATGGTGAGCGATGACTTGGAAACTTGAATATTTACGTCGCGTAAGACGGACTTGCCCTTTTCCCAGCCGAACTTGCCGTTCTCGATGGTCAGTGCTGATTGAGACAAAGTTTGGGCGTCTGCTGGGGCCTTCTCAGTATTCCGCCTCATGTCTACAAGAAATTGGCGATAATCATGACGAGTCTCGCACTCTAAGTAGGCTTGAATCCGACCTAAGCATGCCAGTGCAGAGACGATCTGAGGGACAGCTTCGAATGTCTGTTGTAGCGGGTAGCCCAAAAGCGTAAGGAATGCAAGAGAGGTAAACATGGTTGAGGCATCCAACTTATGCTGACTAAAGGCGAATGTTATTGGCGGGCTGAATAGTAGCGGAACAAAAGCGAAGAGCCCTGCGGTGATGAAGATTTTACGGAATCGGGCTCCCGCCGCTAGCTCCTCGACGCGGAGCCTCTGCACAAAGCTGCCGACAGTGGCAGAGAGACCGGATATCTTTAGATTTTTCATGCTGGAAATGACTGTTGCCGTTAGACCAACGCGCTTTTGGACTCCTGTCATCCAAGCCCTCTGCGAGTCCCCAGTGAAATTTATGAGGATACCCAGGCCGGCGAAGCAGACGATAACAAGTCCGATGGGTGCGACAAAGACCACACCAAGTCGGTTATAAAGCATCCATGCAGCCAGAGCAGCCTGGAGTAAGCTCGCCCAAGTCTCATGTAGAGACCTGAAGCCAACTCTAATTCGCTCTATGTCGGTACTCATCAAAGTCAGCGCGGCACTGTCATCGTCAACTCCCATAGGAGCTTTGGTGGCTTTGATGAAGATCTCGGTGACTAGTATCGACCTAGTCATAGTACGTGCTCGGTTGTGGAAGTACCTGTTCTCATATGTAAGTAACACATCTTGGTGGTATTTCTCTCTTGAGTAACGATTCTCTGTGGATGTAAGCACCCTTTGAGATTGTGGCGGGCTATTCAAACAACGACATAAGGGCAATCGCGAGTCCAACCAAGTCTCTTAGAGGACGGCTAGGTTCCACTCAAACCCCTAGCTAACTGCCACAGTGAATCGCGACACCGAAATTTCTTTCACGGGGTTTACTGACCAATAAAATGCCATAGAAATAGCAATACCTGAGTAAATCAGGAAAGTTGCGCCAATAAAGCCGTATCCGATGTTTGCATCAAGCTCAGGCTCAGATAGGTAATTTAAAAGCTTTTCCATCATAAGCGCCTGACCCAATGTGAAAGCAACCGTGGCTAGACGTGGAGGTATGGGCAGTAGAAGAGGGACTATGAGCGTGCGTGCGAGCACCTTCACTAGACCAAAATTATCGCCCCGCAGTTTAGAATAGTCCATATTCCTAGAGAAGGCGTCGTGCAGTGACTTGGACATCAATGCGCTGTCGAGAGGGTAAAGGTCCTCAATTGTCAAATCCTTGCCGTACCCCAACCGGAACATCCTGTTGAGCCAGAAGTACACACCAAGGGAGAAGACACCACTCGTCTCCTCCGGGCTATGTTCTTTCCCGTTCCAGCGTAACCAATGGGACTTTTGCTTGGCTTCCAATAGCAGTATTACAGCCTTTAGAGCCATGGCAGCAACGAAGATGCCGCTGTAGGTAAGCTCGGGCTTGCCATGCGACGACAGGAATAGCGTTCTTGTCTGGGTCGCATCCAGGAGAAGAGTCAGAGACAAGTAGACGTTCAGTAGCACAGAGGGTCTCGGGCTTCTGCTGTGATCAACAACGCTGAGCGCTATCATGAAGAGGGCCGCCACAAGTTTGAGGACCGAAGCAGCTATAAACATGCTGGTTACATGGACGGATCCAACTGCAACCAAAATGAGGAGTGTGAGTTCCAGGGCGACATAGGATGTGATAGCACCCTTCAATACTTGATCAGCACAATGAATCCTTTGGTGGTTGACCGAATATTCTGTAAGATATCAGTGCTTACATACCGCTTTGATACAGAGAAAAACCGGAGCATTCACCACGGTGGGCTTCCGAGCCAGTAAAAGCGTCCGCCATAACGACGTAACGATAAATATGGCAGACGGTATAATGGAGAAGAAAAGCTGCTCGAACTGTATGTTGAAGTCGAATTTCTCTGAGTTCAGGTGGAGCAGGTGCTCCTCGGCAGTCGCAAAGGGCATCTTAGACAGCTACTTACTTATCACGGCCACTGTAGAGAGTGAGGGGAATGTAGAGGCTCAGCTACCCCGCACAAGATGGTTAGATTGAATTCGAAACTCGGATTGAGGCTGTGCTGTCAGCAAAGTCTTGGCGGAAATTGCACTACTACTGGAACAGGTATATTAGTTGAAACTAAGCTAACTATTTCTATAAAGTCTTCAGTAACTTACTTCTAAATCGAATAATAAACAATGTAGTTCTTGATACACTTTAACTTATATTCTTCTCATTAACATATACCTAACCTGCTTGCAAAATAAATACGTAGTCCCAGCTTAGTCAGATAAAATATAAACTTGGGGACCTTCTTCCCTACGCCTCGCTTGTCTCTCGCATTTTCTCTAGTATTTTGATATAATGGTTCAAACCCATGCAGTTTTTGGCTGCTTACTGGCTGCTTACTACCCCTGCATGTACCCTCTGTATATAAAGCATCCTGTCACCTACTTTCGACCGACAGTGCCTCATTTCACCTGATTTCGACGAAACATCTTCACATGGAACATAAATCTAAGGTATAAAACGGCATCGGAGTTCCTTCATGTCAAGGTGGGGAGAAAAAAAGCGTTAGAAAGCTGCCAGTAGTAGAGAATCCCTATACTTTTCATTCGATCAACACTCGCATTTTTATGTAGATGGTAGAGACAGATACCCACTAATAGCTGGCCAAGCTAATTCCGTATAAGAGAGGAACTCCAAACAACGGCCGGAAAGCTCTCAAACCCCAGTAATCCCTTCATCATCGACCCACATCCAACATTTCTTTGCCAAACAATTAGCATTCTACATTAAGCAACCATTAAGGAAGGACGTAGCAAAGAACAAAGAGACTCACACACAAGGCCACAGTGATTTTCCTACTGCGGGCAGTCTCTGCGACATTGTTCTGCAGCATTCACAAAACACTGCGAAAGGCAGAGAGTGTTACTACCAAAACAGAACAAAGTGCAGACAGATTGCAAAGTCCTTTGGCACTGATCGAATACCCCCCCTGGGCAGCCGGCCTGGGACTGAGGCATCGGGATCGGGTCTCGACTGATGAGCGAGTCCACAGGGGCGCCGTGAACGGAAGTGAAGCTGATGGCCATGACGGCTACAGTGAACTTATGTCTCTGTTAGTGTTTGATTATCTATATAGTTCTTCATACGTACGAGATTTGGGAGATACATGATCTTAGCTGTATCTTTGATGTTGAGCCCGATGACAAGATAGCAAGGAATTTGTGCCACTGCGACTTTTTCGACAAATTACTAGGAAAAGGCCCGATAGTGATGGTAGAAATCAAGTACGATTAAGATAGGTGGAAACTGGAACTTTATAGTTGGATCTGGCACTCAAGATTTTTGGCAGCATACATAGGAATTCTAGGCATTTTCCTAGAGTGTTCGACGTAGCTGTTGATCCCGCCAGGATCCTTATCCTGAATGGAGTAAATGGTGGATTTCTCGTATGTCATCTGTGAGATTTCCTCTTCCTTTGCCAAGGCAGGATTTTGGCTTTACGAGAAAAAGTCGGGAAGGGGTTAAGTAAGTAAGTAGAGTTTATTGATTTTAAGCCTATGCTGAAAAGAAACGGTCCCTAATTATACCTGCGAATCGTATATCGAGGTAACAAACTAGGTATCATTTACAGTACTACCGTAATCTATAATCTCCCAGAAGTTCAAGCTACAAAGCACGGGACTAACTACTATTATAGAATTAGGATGTACAGAGTCTAAGACCTCCTGAACCTTTTAGACTAGGTGGTTTGAGGCAGTAGGAGGGCTTTCATAGCTCGTATAGTTTAGTCATATAGATCCTTCGTCTCTTGGAGCCCGGATGTCCCCAGCTCCACATGACCTTATTTCTCACTTTTACGTTGCCCTTAGCCCAATAGGAATTTGCTATGTAATACCACTGTATATCCACAACCGGTCACATGCTTCCTTTTAACATCTCCGGGACGGATTCGGAATGAAAGGATACTGTATTTTCGTAGATGGATCCTAAAGATCCATGTACGTTGTGCGTACCTCAAGGGATAGTGTGTCAAGGAGGGGCGCCTTTAGCATCCATCCATTGAACCATCTGACGTATCTACATACATACTGCCGAAACCGGAATACGATCTTTCGTAACAAGGGTCATATTCATATCGTTAAGATATTTCTACGAAACCATCGTTATGAGGGCATGGATAAGACATCAGGTTGCCACTTCCTTGGCATGCATTGAGATGCATCCAGACTCAAGAGCCCTTGATGAACCATTGGTCCTTCTTTATTCACCTGCAGTCAGACCAGGACCTTCTCCACGACCTTCTCCCCACATGTTCGTCATGAACAGTCACTTTCTCGTCGTAGATGGATGGCTGCGCTTCATCTTTCGGTAGGGTGACTTGACCTCGGTTTGAAACGGCTTGTCCATCCTAGCGGTTTTGCACGTAGATTAATCATCGAGGTAAGGTATCTATTGACTGGTGCGATGACCTCTCAAAGCTCTATGTACTACAGCAGAATCACGTGATAAAATCGCGTGACTCGTATTTACGCAGTTCCTTCTTACTCACGTTACTACACCCCACTACCTAGTAGGTATAGAAAAGACTTATCAAGTTAAGGAACAGTACCAAATAAGTATATAGCAATATAAAATTCTTTTTACAAACACTTTTCTTATAGAATTCATATAAGAGTCAAATATCCTATACCACTTTCACTAGACCATTGACTCAAGTCCTAACTCAAAGCGCCAATTTGCGCTATAATCGGGTAGCCTGTCTCATCCTACACCCAGCTTATGGTAGCCCAGTTCCACTTACAATTCACAAACGTACGTCATCCTCTCTTCGTCATAGTGGCCGAAGTGCACCCTCCCTCCTCTCGGTCCACGGCCCATGAATGTGCTGCCTCAGCCCCTTCCCCCAGAACACCGCTGGTAAAAACAGCAGACCAGTGATAATTTGTATGGCGGTAAGCTCAACTCCAACGAATAAGTGTCCCTGCGCTGCAATCCATGGCACAAGCGCGTAGCTCATCGCAAAAGAAGCAACTAGGCTACCGCCACCAACAACGACGAGTGCGGGTGCGGCCCAGCGGGGAAATGCTTCCGTCACCCAGAGGGTGTTTGTTATATTGAGGGCGATATATGAGAAGGAGTTGATACCGTACGAGAAGTAGTATATCCCGAAATGCCAGTGATAGTGCACCGCAAGGCCGTAGAGGAGGGTACTGAGCGAGCCGGCAATGACTGGTAGGATGTAGCCGACGAGGTAGTGCTCTGCTTCTCGTACGCCCTTGTTCCTCTTCGCGAGACGCTTGAGGATGGCACAGACGAGATATCCGCCGAGCGGCCACGCGAGTAGAGAGCCAACTCCTGCGCAGGTGTTGACGTTGATGATTACATAGGAAGGAAGTTTGTAAGGTGGATCGCTAAGAACCATCGCGTATGTCGCGCCAATGAACATCATACCAGCGAAATTCACGGCTGTTATGATGACAACCCAGAAGATGAGTGGGTTGAGAGAACAAAAAAAAACTTGAGGATAGCAAAGCAACATCGATTTCCAGGACGTGCGTGTGGCGCGTGTAATGCTAAATTGGTCGGTGAGTGATCGAATGTAGGACCGTGACGGCGCTATCGGGAGTGTCTTGTTATAGATGCTTCTGTCAGATCCATCCTGTTCATCATCCTCGTATATGACAAGCTTCTCTGTTGCAGTTTGGACAAACGTGCGCCCATCGTATGCAACAATGGGTCGCTTAAAGTATGTCTCGGGAAAGAGAAGCAAAGCGGCGACGGCGGCGACACCAACTGGAATTGACCAAAACAAGTAGAAGCGATGCCAAGCCCTTCCATGATCAGTCATGAAAGGGACAAAGCCAACTGAAGGCGTTCCGGTAAACCCCACAACAGCCACCACCATTGCGATGGCGCTGGGACGTTGGTGAATAAAGGTTAGATCGATGATGATGAGGGATGTCTGTTTGAATTAGAGTTATGTAAAGTCTGCACTGAAGAGATACGTACTACACCGAAGGTAAAACCCTCTGCAAGTCCAAGTAGTGACACGAAGATTAAAAGTTGATAGAATGTCTTTGAAAAGGCCGCACCCAAGCACGCAATCAACATCAGTAGAGATGCCATTATGAACACTGGCCTCCGTCCGACAGCAAACGTGAGCGGCACCCAAATGAAGGTCCCGAGTCCCATGAATAGTGTGGGTGCAGTGATAAGTGTTTCGATGGTGAAGGGGGCGCTTTTCTAGGTGATCGAAGCGCGTTAGTGATCATAGAAAGTCAATGGAATAATTGAGAATTGCCACTTACCTCATATGGGAACTCCTTTGCAAGACCACTGCTCACAACACTTGCTCCCTGTGTTGCAACTAGTCCCACATAACCGAATATTCCGATTAATACCAAAGCTAGGGCTCGTGTCTTCCATGTCCAGTTGAGTGGGTCACGTGGGTTCTCGGAAGGGATCGGAAGACTGACAATCTCGCCATCAGATGTGATGAGAAAGACGGATCCAGATAGGCTGAAGGAGTCATGCTTCTGCCTCTCTGTCACCGAGAGACTGGAGAATGTCGAGAGGGTTGAAGATGCCCCAGACGTCTGCGGTCTGAGGGCTTGAACAATCATCGTTGGGGATGAAGGTAGAAAGACGGCAGGAGGCGATGATGTAGTCATATTTTAATGTCTGATGTCTAAGCCTGACGCGAACTAAAGGTCATGTAAGCTATCCGATGAATCCACGGTAAAGTGCAAATCCTCACCTCTTATCCTTTTCTATGCTTTCCAATCATATACCTGGGAGCAGGGGGACCGTGAGTGAGTATCTGAATGGATAAGTGAATTAGTGTTCCTACAAAGCAATGGTCTGAAACTTCAAATAAACTCTCTTGGCCGTCGCTGCCTCTCTCCGTGTGCAAGGCGACCTCAGCAGGAAGGGTTGTACACTCGTAACTTCGAGCATGAAAACTTGAGTGCAAGCCGCCGCAGCGGGTATCCTATTGGCGTGGGAAATTCCGTAGCTTTATTTTCCGTGCTTGGAGCTGCTAGACCATCCCTTGTGTTCACAACACTGAAACCCCAGTTCCTTGCTTTAAGATATTTGTCGGTAGCGCCAAGACGTTCCGTGGTCCTCCGACAAGTCCGCTGATACCGCCTGTTTGCACGTCTAAGCGAACATATCGTTTTGGATGCCTGTCTTCTATGCGGAGAAGGAAAAAGTAATAATGAAATATCTGCCAATCAGAAGCAAAAATTTAAAACCTTTAGCGTGAAGCTGTGATACAACTTGGGGGTAGCTAAATATTCAACATCCCTGGCTGCTCACACAGGCGTGAAAACGGGCGGCGGGCTGTCGGACGACCTGAAGAAGTCTTCGGCGAATTTCCGTTTCAGAAGTCAAGTAAGGTTGGTAATGCGAATCCGGGGAAGCGTCGAAACAAATCGGACCGCAACAGAGTATGTGTGATTGGTCGGTGGAACAATTTGGCATACAACACTAAACTTGACACGTTTGGTCATGTGAATGCAATGGAGGCGCGGCGACGGATTGGTGCTTTTCCAACGAATCTCTAGGAACTCTACGGTAGTGTCCGAAATAGAACAATATTTACGCTTTTGCGGGTCACCATTGTCCGTTCTACCCCATTTGACAACATCATGACGTGAACTACAGCTGTTCATCCGAAAGAAGCAATACGAACGGTGCGGTAACTGCTTTTATGATTCGTCCTTTCCTAGTCGAAAAGAACCTTCACGAGTTCCGGGCCGTCTTTTAATGTTTCAACGGCGCTTGTCAAGCCAACGTGCACACACATGCTCGCGAAAAAAGGGCCGGTTAGATCCCGAGGTTGGAACCCGAAAAGCACCGTGCAGTTGCTTCCAAGGTTTCAATGTTGACCATGGTGAGGAACGGGAACTTGTTCTAGATTCTTAGTTAATACGAGGCTGTTGAGACAAGGCTTAGTAAAGTAGTACATGCTCTATGGGAGGAGCGATACATCGAGCAACTTGTAAGCATGAAGCGCGAGGAGTTAATTTTCAAGACAACCGGGGAAGAATGCGAATCAACGCACGAGAAATCCCAATTTTACCAAGCTTGAGTTTTTGACACTGGCCAGCCGGAGTTTGGAATGATGAAGACTCATGCTGATATCTCATACATGTCTGTGCCCGACGACTGGCCAAGACGGCTTTCGTAGGAAGGCGCCGAATTGGCCGTCATTGAATTGGTCCTTTGCCTTTCAATGATAACGTTGGGGATTGCCTAGGTAGTTGGGTCGCACCATTTATGCACTGACAATAATTGCAAACCTATTCCGGATGATATCTTGGTGAAAGTATGTAGGTCATACCACCTTCAAGCTCTCTAATTCTGCTGACTCCATCAGACTGCACCATGGCACATAGACAGTGAAGCACGCATTCTCTTTTTTCCAAACATTCTTCCTACTTGTAGTCATGACGTTGGATGGCAGCATTTTGGCCGAATCGGCCCAGCGCTTGAAGACTCGTGTTCAGCGTCAACAACTTTATTTTTTCAAAGGAGGGATCCCCGGATTGCCTTCTCCAAATCACATACAGCACGAGCTTAGGTGGCGTAGCAGTTCGAGATTGATGGCTGCAATTCAAAGATTCGACATGCTCTGACAAGTAGAACCGCACTGAAGTGAAGAAAACAAAATTTGCAAAGGGTTGATAGCCCTAGTGGGAGGCACTCGAGTTGCAAGAAAGTTATTGTAGGCGAGATACATGTGGTGTCCTTGGGTCTTGCAGGGCTTGTCTCAAAGGTGTCAGAGACTCCAGTGTCGAGTTCAATATTGGCGAAAGATTCAGCCACTGCGTTGAGAATGCGAGCGATAGCAGAGCCTATAAATATAGAGTAGGTTCGTACTTGTGTACATAAGTTAATTCCAACGTTTGGATGTGGTACGCTGCATTTTATCATGCTCACTCAGCAGTCATCGCGACGGCCGTGCATTACTCAATCTCTATCGTCATCCTCTCTGTCCCGCACCCCCAGAAATGTCCACAAAATCAACAAGTCATATGTCGCCTTCATCGCGCCCGCACCACCGAACATCACAACCCACAGGCTTTTCGCCGCCAAGGCTCCCGAAGACCCAATGCCTCCCGCCTGTGCGAGCGTCTTCACGATGTTTACAACACCGAGAATGGCCGTGCGCTCCTCCGTCTTGACCGCAGCCGCTAAAAAGGCCTGCCTAGGGGCTTGGTCCATGCTCTGGGTGCATGCTCTCAGACTCAGAAACGCCATAGCGAGCCAGGTGCCGAGTCCGCCAGCTTTCGGAAACGGAATAAGAGCGAGAAAAATTGCCGATGGTAAATGCGTGAACGTCATCGTTTTCAGTGGGCCGAGCCGTCTGGCGAGCGGTAGTGCGGCGAAATTCGAAAGTGTGGCGAGGACATTGGTTGTGAAGAAGAGAGTTCCTAGGGCGGAAGGTGTGATGTGGTGGTATGTGGTAAAGAAGTAGGTCATCCAAGAAGGCGACGCAAGACCAGAGGCAAATGAATCGAGCCCGAAAAGAAGAATTAGACGGAAGACGATAGCAAGAGAAGTTGGGGATATCTGAGGGAGCAGAGAGCGGACCCGAGCAAGGAATGCAGGTTTTGACGGTGTTGGTAGAGAAGGCTTTCTCGAATCGGCTCTAGTAAGATGCTCAGGGCCTTCCTCTGCAGTAGAACCTCTCCCTTCGGATGAGGTGTCGGAGAGGAGGTCCTCATTCTCAAGTTCGATGACCTCGTGATAGGCAGGGCCTTTCCGCTCGAGTTCTACGTCTCGACTGAGGATCAGCGTGAGGACCAGCTTAATGATGCCTAATGCGGCATAAATAACGAATATGATTCGGTACGCCTTCACGTCAGCCCAGGAAGGAATACTCTGGAGGAGCTGGACAAGCCATCCGCTTGTGATAGTTCCGAGAGCAGCGCCCGCAGTTCCACACATGGTGTACCAGACGAATATATCGCTTCGATCGTCTTTGGGAGTCAGTTGCGAAAGGATGGATTCTTCAACGGCACGAAAAGGTCCAATCTCATTTCCGCTATTCCGTGTCAGCCCAGACTGCAGTGAGAGAAAAGGGAACACATTGTTGTACATGCCTTGGGCTAATCACTCCGAGAGCACTTGCAACCACTAGAATCCAATACGAGTTACTTAACGAGAACACGATACCGCTCACGGTCATCAGTGCAGCCCCCACGGAGAGGACCTTTCGCCTCCCCACCTGATCCGTGATCAGGGTCAATATAAAGCTGATGACGACATCGCCTAGCATCGTCAGGGTCATGAAAAGCCCGACATGTTCATCTGAGATGCCAAGACCGGAAAGAAAGTGAACGAGTATGATGAAGGTTGACCCATAGGCAAAGAGGCGGAAGAAACGCTGCAGGAAGAGCAATTTTACATCGCGTGTGGCTTTGAAGACGGTGGAGAAGCCGGAGCCTTGCGACAAGCGAGAAAGAAATGGGCTTGGATTTCCCATTGTGGCCTGCGTTGTAGAGGTTAGGCAACAAGACAGAGGCTGTAGAAGTCGAAGACTGTGAAAGGCAGCATCTCGTAAATTATTTCCTCGCACACAACACGAAGGAAGAGATGTACTAGGAGCTTCGCTGGAGACCGGCATGCACGACCCCGCTTGAACGCGTGGTCGGGTCAGCTGGTCCAATCAAACCCCGGTAAGATAAGATCCTGGCCCATCTGATAAGGACACATGATCCCATCAGGCGGTGGATGAAACCTGAGGTAGGCAGAAGACGACGCATTGCTCTTCGACTGCTTCGAATGCTGTAAATGCTCTCTTGATTCTCTCTTATTGATCTGGTAATTCCCTGTTAATACTGCCGTTTGGACCGTTGGTCCTTCAATCCCTGCACCTTTCCCATTCATAGATCATGACCAGCAGCATTGCGTTGCCTACAGGAACAATGGATGAGCCAACAATCTCATACAGGTCGCTCCCACATAAGGTTTGCCTGCGCTCGCTCGTGCAAAAGCATAGAGAAGTTCCTGACAACACCACCCAGGGACAGCTGTTTATTCTCATGCTAGTTCGATTCACGGAGCCCCTAGCTACGTCCTCTATTTCCGTAAGGATGCCCAGTTCCCGTAGAGCTCCTTCATTCACATCCGAATCAGTCATATCTATTTTTCCAACTCCAATATTTGGACCCATTGGCATCTGAGGAAACAATAGTAACCCGATCGGGCCTCATGGTCGGCTGCAAAACTGCGGCGCACGTCTGTACCGGCCTGATATGGGGAAGACTTGCCGATCATCAACGCATAGGCAGAAAGGCTGTTTTGGTCGTCGGGCTGATGGCTACGAGCCTCGCAACGCTGGGATATGGATTCTCAGAAACGTTCAAGGCCGCTATTGCCTGGCAAATTTTAGATGGCGCTTTGAATGCGACCATCGCAATGGTTCGATGTATGATCTCCGAGCTGAATCCGGAGAAGCGGTAAGAGAGACTATGTAGCTCGCACATGCAGCTTATTAACTGGCTGTTCAGATACAGGGTTCGTGCTCTGACCCTTCTCCCGCTTTGTGCAAACCTTGGATCATTACTAGGCCCCCTAATAGGAGGATTTCTAGCCTCTGCCTCTACAAGAGCCTCATCCAAGACACTGTCGAAATACCCCTACGCCGCGCCAAATATCTGTGTGGCGAGCATTCAAGCCCTGGTCGCATTGACTGCCGCTCTCTTTCTGAGTGATACTCTTGATCAGGGTAAGCCATTATCGACGAGTCCAAGAGACGATAGTATTACGGACTCGGTCGAGTCTGCGGCGGCGCAAGAATTCGACGAGAGATCGCGCCTCCTCGCTTCTCCGTCTACATCTATGGAAACCCCTTCACCACCATACAAATCTCCTACCTCTCTGCCATTTTTTAAGATGTGGACGCCCAACGTTCTCAGTACGATGCTCGCCCAGTTTATTATATCCGGCCACCTCGGTACTTTTTCAAGTCTATGGGCTATATTTCTGAGCATGCCCGTTGCCTTCATGCGGAACCAGCACCCACCAGTACACTTCTCAGGTGGATTGGGGATGAAACCACAAGGCATCGGGATTGCCATGTCCGCCATTGGATTCACGGGCATTGTGCTTCAGGTTCTCGTCTATCCGAGTGTGCAAGAAAGGTGGGGAACGATCAAAGTTTGGAGAGGTGCGCTGTGCATTTTCCCTATCGTATATATTATCGCGCCTTTTTGTGCACTGGTTGCTTCGCTGGGAAGGAGCGAGCAAGACGAGAAATTGTCTGGATCCACGCCGTCCATCTTGTTATGGATATCGCTTCTCTTTGTACTCACACTATTCGTGGCAGGTAGAACTGGAGTCGTGCCGGCGACGAGTCTATTGATCAACGACTGCACGCCTCACCCTAGCGTTCGTGGAACAATCCACACTGCAGGCGTAATTGTCAGTAACTTATCTCGATCCATATTTCCGCCCATGGCGTTTGCAGTGCTGGGGTACGGCTCAGGGATCGGTGTGGTAGGGCTAGGCTTTTGGTTTGTGGCCGCCCTGGCTGTGCTGAGCTGTTTGGCAAGCTTACGAGTCAAAGAGGGGAAAAACGGTGAGGATGATGGATTCGAGCAGCTGGGTGGCGCGCCCCAGCCCAGCTGAATGAGGGCTGAACCGAAGCGAACGAACGAAAAAGCAAAAGCATACGAGCTTCTATCGATTGACGAGATTTCTTACCGCACCTCCACCTTAAAACCTCTGCTGTTCCCTCATTTATGGGAATGCCAAAATAGAGCAAAGGCTACTTAGCGTGCATGCCATCATCTAGAAATCCTTTTCATACTTAACAATTCCATTGTACTGAAGCCGAAACTGTATCGTCATTTAATTCTACGAGGCTCAAACCTTGCCTTCAATAAGCATTGTTTACTACCATGTCCGAAAACGGGATCCCATCTTTTGGTGCTGGCACAGCTAGTAACCCGCGCAGCGTCAATGACCCTTCAGTACGAAATGTCTTATCCCAAGCTCCGTCTCAACGTGGCCAATATCACCCCTCGCCATCCTCTTGGGAAGATCAACAGCTCTACTTCCTCCTTCCGGATCGCTTCTCTAAGGGTGGCGAAGATGGTACGCTGGACCTCGAAGGAAAACAAATTCCCGGCGATATCAGACCCTTCGCCCAATCCGACAACGGGAACGCGATAAAACTTCCAAATGATCCCAAAATCTGGGAGGAAAGCGGAATCGTTTTTCAGGGTGGAACGCTGAAAGGGATTCAGTCTAAAGTCGGATATCTGAAGCGCCTCGGCGCTAGTGCACTATGGCTTGGACCGATATTCAAGCAAGTGCCAAATGATGACCACCTCTACCACGGCTATGCTGTACACGACTTCCTCGAAATCGACCCTCATTTTGGCACCCGGGAAGATCTACGAGACCTGGTTAAGATTGCTCATGATGAAGGAATATATGTGATCCTAGACATCATCCTTAATCATAGCGGCGACGTCTTCGCGTACAAGGGTGGCGAGAAGCAGTGGAATGGCAATCGCTTCGACGTTGAGGGATTCCGCGATTCCACCGGAAACCCCACACTTCGATTCCAACCTCTAGACGCCACAAATCTACCCAAGAATCCTAAGGATTGTGCAATTTGGCCAGCGGAGCTGCAATCCCCCAACTCGTTTACTCGTGAGGGCGCAATCTCCAACTGGGACAATTGGCCAGAGTACATTCGCGGCGACTTTCTCTCTCTCAAGGACCTCGATCTAGGGTCTGATGCCCCAGATAACTTCGCTCCAACATCGGCACTTCAGACCCTCTGCGAAGTCTACAAGTACTGGATCGCATATGCTGATCTCGATGGCTACCGCATCGACACCGTAAAACATATGGGTGACGGTCCAACACGACATCTCTGCACCACTCTCCATGAATTTGCCTCCCTCATTGGAAAGGAGAACTTTTTTCTGGTTGGGGAAGTTACGGGGGGGCGCGCGTTTGATGTGGTTGAGACTACGTAAGTAGCTGTTCTATGGCGAAGCCAGCGGAAATGTTGACTAACAGCTTTCAGTGGTCTCGATGCAGCCCTTGGCATTGGAAATGTGCAGGAAAAGCTGTGGAACCTACCCAAAGGCTTCGCTGATCCGGCAGCGTACTTCGACCTCTTCCGCAACGCTACGTATCTCAAGAAGGGCACAAACGCCTGGATGCGTAACAAGCTTGTCACCATGATAGACGATCATGATCAAGTCTGGCGCGGCGGAAGCACAAAAACGCGATTTTGCTCCGATCCGGAAGGTAACAAGCTCGTTCTCGCTGCTCTGGGTCTCAATCTTACAACCCTTGGCATACCGTGTATCTACTACGGCACCGAGCAGCAGTTCGATGGCCAGGGGGGTAGCGACAGATATATCCGTGAAGCTATGTTTGGTGGCTCATTCGGCGCGTTCAGGTCTAAAGACCGCCACTTCTTTAACGAATCGAATCCTGTTTTCCAGGAGGTCTCCAAGATTTGTGAGATTCGGCAACAATACGCAGCACTAAGAAGAGGACGCCAGTATCTGAGGGAGATATCGGGAAATGGGAAGGACTTTGGGATTCCCAGGATCCTGGGAGGGAGGCTCACGGCGATTGTTGCATGGTCTAGGATCTTTGCTGATCAGGAGATCCTTTGTGCCATCAATACGGATACGGAGAAGCCCACTGAAGCCTTTGTCACGCTTGATAATGGTTTGCATAAGAATGGAGAGGTGTTGAAGTGTATATATCGGAGTCCGACAGATGAAGGTGTAGAGTCTCGCGAATCGGTGGCAGTATCAAGGTTGAATGGTAAAGCGGTTTTCCTTTCAGTTCCTGCGGGCGGATTCGTCATGTACACATAATTAAGCGCCTACCATATGCAATCGTTGGTAGAGGAAATCTTAGAACTAGTAGGCGATTCGGTGGAGAGGGACCTGGGTCGTTTGTGCTACTGCCATAGCGACCTAGTGTGTCCCGCCTTTCCTCCTTCTTCTTCTCTTCTCACTAGAAAATTCCATTTTTACCATTTACACGTTGACTGATTTTCTCTTCGATCTGCATCGATGTTAAGTTCATCTCACTAAGGATAATAGTATAACAGTTTCTCGGCGAAGAAACTTGCTCGTCTTCCACTAGCAGAGCTTTGCTGTGTTTTAAGTCGCAGTTATTATACAAAAACATTAAATAATAAAGGTGTGCTTCAACATAATAGAGTATAGTAAATCTTGCCTGCTCCTTTGTACTTTAGAGATGTAGAATGTTAAACGTCAGTAGTGTCCTTGCCATTTCGTATTCCATCTTGCTGTAGAGACGCAGGATTGAGAAAGGCGCTAACTTTTTAGAGATACAGCAGCATCAAAGACAAATAGAAATATTGCTTAATTAGAGATAGGGTACAACGGGAGTAGGTAGAACGTAGATTATCTGAACTTTTAGCCAGTAATATTCATTACCTTTAGTTTTAAGTCCCACTTCGCGCAGCTATACCAGCCACAGCAGATCGAAAATATGATTCGAAGCCGTGCCTAACATTCCATCTCGTGGAATTTGCGACTTGAACCATCTTGAATCACTTCAAATAACCCAAATTATTGACATAAATCAATTAGTGGTAGTATGCTTCATATGAAATGGCAATGAATGGGCAATATGCACATGTCCGCCCAACATGTTGTAATGATTCTTCACCTACTCCACTCCGCTACTCTTTGACTTCGTAACTTCATCCTTGGCCACTGTCTCTTCATATGTGCTGTACTTGTACTTGAATCCCGGATGATCTGACCTCAACCCCTTCTGTCCGGCGCCGTAGATTCTCTCCCTGTACGTAAGCACAGGCGCATCCTCCAATATCGGGTCTTCAAGTAATCCTCTTCGTCGTAATTCTGGGGCTAGAAGATTTGTAACATCTTCAAAGCTCCCAGGAGACACCACGTATGCAATATTAAAACCGTCCACATCAGCAATATCCACCCACTGCTCGAAGACGTCTGCAACTTGACTTGGGCTCCCCTTTGGCATTGATCCCGATCCTCCGATGGCCACAAGCTTCCCTAGATTGCGGACTGTTAGTGGCGGCACGTCATCGCCTGAATACTGCAGGTTATAAGCAGATGACTGCTGGAGTCGCTGCCAGTGGCCGTGCGGCAGATCCTTTTCCGTGAGCAAGTGATCTAGATCGAGCTTAGACACATCAACACCTGTTGCGGCACACCACTGCGCCAGACCACCCTCTTCAGAAGCGTACTTGAGAGCTTCTCGGTGCTTGCATTCTGCGTCTTCCTCGTCTATCCCGATAATAGGCGTAATCATCGCAAAGATCTTGATGGATTGTGGATCTCGACCCGCAGCCGCAGCTTGTTCACGAATTTGTTTCACTCGCGGTGCTACAACGTGTGGAGAGAGCCCTGCAACGAAGATGGCTTCTGCGTGAGTGCTTCCAAATTTCATCCCGGCTGCGGATGTTCCCGCCTGGAACAGTACAGGAGTCCTCTGTGGCGATGGATCGACAATGAATGGTGCGTCAACATGCCATCGGCCATCATGTTTGATTGATCTTATCTTGGTTGGGTCGGCGTAAACCCCCTTCTCTGAGTCTTCTACAAGAGCATCGTCCGCCCAAGAACCTTCCCAAAGCCTAATAATAGGGTGAGTAGCTTGAAGATGAAATGGCTGCATTACGCTTACTTGTATAGAATTCGAAGGTATTCATCGGCGTTATCATAGCGTGTATCGTGGTCTACATAAGGAAGTCCGACCTTGCGCCTAGTTTAGTATTTAAAACATGCTGATACCATAAGGGTGACCCACTGCTTTGGAGGCAGCCTGTTTCCAGCTCGTCACAATGTTCCAACCAAAGCGCCCGCCAGTTAGGTGGTCAAGCGTGGAAAATCGTTTCGCGACCACGTATGGCTGCTCGTACGATGTCGATGTCGTGACAGCAAAATTCAAGTGGCGAGTCACGGAAGCCATTGCAGATATAGGCTAACCTCGCATTAAGCGTTAGTCATTGAATCATATTGGCCATGTATGATACCATATTGGTTGTGGGACTGAAGAGGGCCGGACTTACGATTACAGGATCCGCCATCGGCCATTGCGCCCCAGTTCTAAAGGCGGGCTCGGAACTCCCCTTGTACCTGTGAATTGAAGTTTTAGCAAGAGACATTTTCAAATATATTCTCTCCGACTTACACGTCATATGGGCCATATGTATCAGCCAGGAAATACCCTACAAAGTTTCCTTTCTCTAGGGTTTTTGCCAGGTCGGTCCAGTAGCTGAGGTGACGTCGTTTATCCTTGCTTTGATCACTTGGGTTTCGCCACTGCCCGAATGCCAAATGACTCGGAGTGAACATGTCAAAAGCATTGAGCAATAGCTTCTTCTTCGGTTTAGCGAGTCCATTCGTGGACGGGGCGTTGATGGATGCCATTTTCCCTCGGTTTGGTGAATTCGAATATGTTGACGATAAGAGAATTATACTGTCATGCTTCTTACCTTGAGCAACTTTCGGATGTTAGAACGCACTTCGTCTAAGAAATGTGCGGCACTCGATTATATAGTCAAGGCCCACTATCTACCAACCATGAGCTTGACACCATGCCACGCATATCTTGCGACTACAGTACGCATATGATTTAGAGTCTACCGATTGGCCTCTGAAGATATCGGACGATAATAACAAGTCAAAGTCGCAAAGCACCCCGGCCCCTCCATTCCAAATTAATATGCCATCGTTCCAAAGGTTATTCCCGACGTCGGCACCTAGCATTCCCAAGACGCTTATAGCCGTTCGTTCCAGGATGTTGATGATGCTATGTTTACCATAATTGCGCCATTACCAAAATCATCCCACGCTAATCCTAAGCTGCTGTTTATCTTAACTCCCACCTTTGCAGCCCACCTCAAATCGCATTGAGCTCGTGGGCTACTCCGATACTCCGATACTCATTCTACTTTGCCATGCAGGCTAATTAAACGTCATGAAGACCCTGCATATTTGAACTGATAACATGCGTAGCTTGGAGCCTGCTTGGGTGAACTTTTGCTTAGCTTCAAGTCCGCTACTTGGCGTCGTGATTTAGCAAAAGCTCCAGACCGAGTTTCTAGGACATAAAAGAAGATACCATTCCAGCGTAATCTCAAGCATCCAACGCCAGGGCATTTTCAAGATTCTTTGAACAACTCAATTGATAATGGGAACCGCAAAGCACCCCGAAGAGGTGATTACAGTCCCAGTGGTGACCATCGATCATGATGTTGCAGTAGCAGCAAGGAAGCAAGCCAACGGGATCGTTTCACGTGCCGATGTCGATAACCTTCGAGATGATCCGGAGGCAAAAGCTGCCTTCTTAGCAACTTTTACGGCAGCCGACGAGAAAAGGATCATGAGCAAGGTAGACAAGAGATTCATCTTGCTCACCGGCCTCATGTTTTTGATCAAACAGGTACTTCGAGGCGCAGCAAGCCCTGCATATGTCGGACACTGGACTAATTTACTGCGTAGATCGATGTCAACAATGCAGCAAATGTCAAGGTTTTGCACGTTGGAAAGCCATCCAACATCTTGAAGGAGCTTCACATGTCTTCTAACGATTACAATTGGGTCGCCTCTATCTATGGAGTCCGTTTTCAAAGTCGTACTGTGGACTATAGCTGACTAAATAACCAGATTGCATACATCATCTTCGAAGCCCCCAGCAATCTTCTACTCAAGAAAATGAGTCCTCACAACTGGCAAGCCCGCATCTTTTTCACCTGGGGTATCATAACGGCTTGCCATGCTGCAGCGAAAAATCGCCATCAAATATATGCTCTGCGCTTCCTCCTCGGGTCAGTCACCTTTACTAGGGAGTTCGAAATAATATTTGAGTTCGGAGCATACACAAATGCTAACATTTTTTTGCTTAGAATGTTCGAGGCAGGCATGTTTCCAGGTGTAATGGCGCAATACTCCAGCTGGTACCGAACCGACGAAATGGGCCGCATAGTAACCTACTACTTCTGCTTCTCTAGCATCTCTGGTATTGTTGGGGCACTACTTACTTATGGAATCAGCTACATGAACGGTAAGCAAAAACCCACATGCTCAACCCCGCGAGGATTTTAACGTATAATGCAGGCATCGGTGGTCTATCAGCATGGCGTTGGGTCTATTTACTTGAAGGAACCGTGACCATCCTATTCTCAGGTGTAGTATGGTGGTATTTGCCTGATTACCCCAAGTCACCAAGCAGCAATCGATGGTTTTCGGAACGTGAGCAGGAGTTCATCGAGACGAGGTTGCCGGAGAACGCACCACTGACGAGTGATCCCAACTTCTCGGCCAAGGAGATCAAGAGCATCCTTGGAAAATGGCTCATTTGGAGTTTTATGCTGAGCCAGACGTTGGTCAATTTGGGGTAGGTCTAAATGGGAGGTCTCAATCAAGAGCTTGAAACTAAACTATTACTCAGGGGATATGCGTTGACCTGGTATTTACCAACTATCATCACCAACCTAGGCTTCGCTGGCCTGCCCAGAAACCAACTCCTTCTCCTTCCACCCGCTGGGGCGGCCCTTAGCGGGCTCATATTCTCCGCTTGGTTCATGGGGAGAGCATGGATTGTGAGGCCTGCATACATCATGTAAGTTTACCTAGTCTCGATCAGTCATCCGAGAAGTACTAAGCAATACTAAAGGTTCATCATGTCTGGTATGGTGATATGCTTTGTACTTTTCTTTTCTATTCACAACCGCGTTGGGATCTACATCGCCTGTGTCCTCGGTAATCTATTCTACCAGTCATATTTTCCTGCGTTCTGGGCCTGGCGAAGTGCTACTCTCTCTGGATCTACTGGCACGGCTTTCACCCTTGGCCTACAATCTGGTATAGCGCAACTCGGTGGTGTTGTTGGTCCCCAGCTTTTCCAATCAAAATGGGCGCATAACGGCTACAAGACCTCGTTTGGCATCGCCGCTAGTTTCCTGTTCGCGGGGTGGGTGAGCAACTTGTGGACTTGGTGGTTGACCAGGAACACCGAATATGATGTGATGAGGGTTAGGAGGTTAGCGAACACAGCAAGGAAGGAGGGGAGGACGAACTTCGGAGACGATATTCGCATTTTCGAGGAGAGAAGGTTTTATGATGGCGTGAAGTTGAAGACGGAAAGTACACAAAATTCTGTGTAAAAGAGGTGATATATGAATATCAATAGGCACAAAGAATGGTAGGAGGGGCAGGATAGAACAAGGGATGAGATTGTATTATAAGATCTAGATCTGACTAATGCGTTAACTAGGAAAGAAATGAAATAAAGCACATATTTGTGTACTCGTTTCTACTGCTTTAACGTAAAGGAAGTCATTGAACACATTCTGAGTTTGGATCGGCAGAGATACAAAATACTTCAATATGACTGCTATAAAATTGAAAGAAAACACATGCACTTCGGCGACAGATAATTTGAGTTCATTAGACATCATAGTTGCAGATTTCAAAAAGGGTTTCCCCTAAGGTCGAGTTCCGATGGCGAAGATTAACGCGACGACGCGTGTCTGACTTCGATTTCTTGATAGTATTCCGACTATTCAAGCGCGAGCATGTTGTATATGCGGAGCTCCTGGAGGTAGAGCGACGTCTCAGGTGAGAGCGGCTTCTTTGGCAATGCAATGTTTGGGGAGAAACTACATCTTCCGATATTGACGGCGCACGTCTATGTGCTCGCTTTCGATGACCGGCAAGTATCCGCCTGCGATACTGCCCCGTGAAAACTCGTGGACATTGATCACATTTTAGAGGTGGATACGCTTTGCGCATTACAGTGTCCCGGCTTGAAAGCGATATTTTTCCGGCTTGGAAACGATGTTGCTTTTTCTCTTTGATGTCCATAACGTAGCGGATGTCGTAAAATTCCTGAACTGATTTGTAAAAGTCTGCATCTTCTAAAGAGGCAGAGCGCATGAGATTGGCAAACGGCAAGTCCCGAAGATGCTTTGGACTAATCTTGAGCGTGTACGTGCGAGTAAGTGTTTTGGCATTATGCAGGTCTGTGAGACTGGACGTTCGGCCGGGGTTCCGCGTGGAGCACTGGTGTATTTCCATGCTCTTGGTGAGTTGTTCGATGTTTTCCGCGTCTGTATCAATGATATATTGCTCTGACTTGGCTGAATAGAAGATGGAGACTCCGTTCAGGGCGCCGGAAAGAGCGCTCGGCATCATATCGTCTGTTAAATGGCCTGATACCCCTGGTGCGGAGATGGCGCGTTGTGGAAACACAGCAGTGAAAGCTGCACCACTAGGTGACAACTCTGGGGCTAAAGGCAACGAAGCTGATCGCTTCATCGTAATCGGTTCAGCGTTTGTGACGGCGGCGAGATTATCTGTTATCGGGTGAATCTTACAGGTGCTATCCTGTTGTTGTGTATCCAAGATGTTGTCCGAAATTTCACATAAGTTGATCGTGGCCATGCATTCCGAATTGGTTTTTGGAGCTTGAATCCCTGAGAGGCACCACGTGAATTCAGAAGCAGTGGGCGCTGATAATTGGTGACCATGCGTAACTACCCTTGTTTCTTCACTGGCATCGCCCATACACAATTTTCCGGGCTGTAACTCATGCTCTTTGATATGTTCGACGATGGTAGCAGAGTTGCTTAAAACTTTCATTGGAATTTTCCTACGGTTAAAATTAGCTGCTCGGTCATAGAGATTGGAACGTCAAATCCTTACAGTTTAGCTAAAATCCTCCTCCGGTCTGAATCTGAAATGGTATGTTTTTCCCATTTGTGCTTAGTCCGTGCTTTGATTCTCACATATGTCCCATCACAACGGGCTTTACGACAGCGGATTGACGATGGCAGGGTATGTGTCTGGCGGAGGTGCCTCGTGAGATTACCCTTTTGATAAATGCCACTGAACTCCATCGAGCATATTGGGCAACCTATAGAAGCAAAGGGAGGGAACCCAGAGTTTTTGGTATCTAAAACTAGAGAACTGTCGACATTAGAATAATGCGTCCTGCTGAACATCGACAGATCCTCTTCCATATTCCGCTCCAGACAAGGGCCACTCAAGCGCAATCCGAACAGCTCGTCGGGTCCGCTGTTGATTTGCGAGTGCAAGGGGGAGTTGGTCCTAATATCCAAGGGGAACCATGTAGGAGGATGTTCGCTTGCTGTCGGCGTCGGGGTAGGCTCAAAAAATGCAATGGCAGTACCAAGATTGGCTATAGGGACGGGGACGCTCTCATAACGATCTAATTCAACAATCGGCTGGCTGCCTTCCAGCTCAAAAACAGGCGGTCTTGCGTCTAGCTCAATATATTGACTAGACGTAAAGTGGGCGATCTGGGTGGACATTGTGGCTCTGTTGAGATGTTTTCTTGAAAAAAACATCTTCGAAACAGATGTCTTCATCGAATTTCCCAAGTTTGCGTAGCGAGGTCTTGCTGGGACTTTAGTATCAGGAGTGGGTTGTGAACGCTGGCTCCGGCGGATTTCAAACACCAACCGACGATTTGTTCCCTCAATAATGAGTTGCATGATGGTTGACGATAAAGATATCGTGCACTATTCTCGTATAGTGTATAACAATGTGAAGAAAGTCGAGTCAGTATTCAGGCACGTCAGATATGTAGTGGAGGGTTATCGCTAACTCCCAGCTATCGCTTTGAGGGTGATTTCAGCCTTGCCACCCCAGCCCTTACCCCCTTGTCGTGGAGAGTCATGAGTGGTCACTTAATTAGCCATCGTAATCTTCGTTGGCACAGCCCCCTTCCGGTCAATCATCGCCTTGACAGTCTCTTTGCCTTGAGGCGTTATAGCATATGAGCACCAGAGTCCGATTTCTTCCCGAATGTCAAGCTTGAAGTCAAAATATTTGATATTAATATGACATTCGATAGAAAGTGAAAATAGTTAGCTAACTATGCAGAGTTGCATAACGTATAGAAGACAGTGGTTCGTCGTGATTTTTCGGAGATAGGCTGCGTCATTCGTATCTAAATTGAGCTGGAACGATGGACCCTGCAGCTGCATATTTAGGCTTCCGTGCCCACAAATTCTACTTGGGTTAAGCCTTGTTCACCACACTTTATTCCTTTGAGTCTTTCTATGCTAGCATGCAGTTCTGCGAGTCGTGCGGAGAGTTGAACGTCTCTCTCTCGAGCTTCATATCTCATCCAGGCCGAGATGACAATCCGCGTCTAAAGTCCCCAATACACTCATTAGGTAAACTAGGGGAGATAGGGACACGATCGCAAACTTGCCAATTGTGCCGGCTAGTCTTCGCTGCGTTCCGATCGGGGCCGCTCAAATCCACTACAAATCTTACAGACTTGGGCAGAATCGCAATTTTTGCTAAATGGGTCAATGCACTAGGCTCGAATAAAGAGCAGCGGCTCCAAAGTCCGTCATTATTCATCCTTGTTTGGCCGGAGTCACCACATATTCCGCCGGCGACGTACAAGGTGGTTATCCGAGCAGTATCGTGGATGTTGCCAAATCAACCCTATTTTGGTCGCCTCTCACCGGTACAGGCGTCCTTTCTCGACTTTGATCTGATTCAGTGTTGGTTCAAGCACTGTGAGGGAACACACAAAGAATGCAATAAAACGGAAAGATCAGTTCATCCAACAAAACACTTTCTGGTCATCGACATCGAACATAGATGCATTGTCCGCGCACCTGAGGCTTGCCGGTACCTTACCCTAAGTTATGTATGGGGAAATGCATCCCAGCTTAAATTAACCGAGGATAACTTCGAGAAATATACGGAAAAGCAAAGTCTAAAAGATAAATACCTGACAGCGAGTATCCGCGATGCAATGGAACTGACAGGAAAACTACAAGAGCAGTATCTTTGGGTGGATGCACTATGTATTATCCAGGACTCGGACGAGATCATGCAGCAAACAATCCGGGATATGGACCGCATATATGCCCAGTCTGTACTCACTATAGTCGCGGCAACGTGTCTTAGTGCTAACGACTCTCTACCTGGAGTGGCAGGCAAGAGAAGGTGGACACAGTGGTATCAGAAGATCTCTCCAAGCCTTACACTGTCTGCACATTTTGATTTTAAAGACTACATGATGTGTTCAAAATACAATCAACGAGCTTGGACGTGAGTCACCTTGAACTTAAAATTGATGTTGTGGGTTGCCGCTAACTGAATAATCTAGATTCCAGGAGTATCATCTCGCAACCCGCTTGTTGATATTTGCCTCCAATGGTCAAGTGTACTTCTCGTGCAAAGAAGCTGTATACTCCGAGGAGGTGACTCCTGGGAAACACTTGGAGCCAGACGCCGCTATGCTAGATGGAGCTCAGCACATGAACCTGCACCTCGGCCAAGATCGCTGGAGCACATATCGTCAAGTTGTTCAGGAATACACCAAGCGAATATTAACACAGCCGAGAGATGTACTAGATGCCTTCTCTGGAATTTCTAAAAATATCTGCCGGGAAAGGTTTATCGACGGGCTACCAGTCAACATGTTTGATCATGCGCTGCTTTGGCAACCGCGAGAGTATCTTCAACGTCGAGAGGGCTTCTCCAGTTGGTCGTGGGCGGGTTGGATTGGACAGGTGTATTTCTCCGACGATTGGTGTTTGAGTGATTATAGGGAGCAACATGATATAAAAAGAGAACGGATTCAGGGGCAGTTCGAAACACAAACTTGGATAGTGTGGCACAGTTCTCGAGGGAAGCATGCAAAATCACCTTCCTACCTCCATGACGGACCACCACAACTGCGAGATTCTGCTTCGAATGCGGTCGCTCCGGGGATGTGTTTCCCGGGAAGACCGCAAAATGTCTCTCCAACGCCCTCGTTACTTTTGGATGCATTAAACCGCGCCGACAGCAAACTGCAGCAGATTCGCTATCTTCAATTTTGGACGATGTCAGCCTATTATGGCATTGAATTCGACCAATCCGCGGTGGTGAGGTACTCTAGTTTTGAACCAGAAAACACGGGAAACGGTCTGCGAAGGTTTCATCTTCGTGACACCTCAGGTAAAAATTGCGGCTGGGTCCTCCTGGACAAGGATTGGGTTGATTATTCAACCAAGAACATGGCATTACAAGAATTCATCATGCTGTCCGAAGTGCGGTTTCTCTCTACAGGCGAGCTCAAGCAACAGGAGGTCGATCCGGCAGAGACAACTGAATTCAATGCGATGATGATTACTTGGAATGATGGTAGGGCGGAGCGGGCGGGACTAGGACGCATAAAAAGAGACGCGTTGGCGTGTTCCTGCAAGAGACCCATGAGGTGGAAGGAGATACTACTTGGGTGATGAGGCAAGCTCGTGTTTCAAATACCGTTCTACGATAGACGCGTTTGTGCGCAAACTAGGGTACATGGAAATGCATGGAAGACATTGGAGGACGGATTTAGAGCCACACCTTCACTGTGGAATTGGGGAGCGCGGCCTCGTTCATGGCTTCCGGGACGGCATGACGGGGGGAGAAGGGCTGATGAAGAACGATCATGTTCGGAGTAGGCATGCACCGTCTTAATGGCATGATCAGGTGCTCACTATGGAAACCCGCTAGCGGAAATCAAGTCCCGCGGAAGTGCACGAAGACACGTGATTGGTTCGGTGGTCGTGTGGGTCGCGCGGGGTCTCTACCGATGGTCCGCATTCGGGTCGCTTTCTGATATTCATTGTTTACAGTGGAGGTATGGAGTTCACAAGACGAAGTATTCTAGAAACGATTGTTCCTAAATACCACTCAATCGACAGCTACTTGAGCACCACTCAATAACGTTGCAATATATACTCGATCACCACCAGCATGGGCTCTATCAACCAACCAACGCTCCGTATCGCTTCTGCTTCTGGTTCTGTCACGGATCGGCGTCATGCGTGTGCTGACCTTGCGAAAGATGAGGACATTCAGTACATTGTTGGGGATTGGATGTCCGAGTACAATATGACCACTAGGGGGATTGGGAAGATCAACAGCAGCGGGGCCTCTGAGGAATTCGAAAACTCGTTTTTGGAGGCCATCGAGCCTGCATTGCCGTACATAGCATCTCGCAAAATCAAAGTCGCTGTCAATGCCGGCGCTAGCGACACCGAAAAGCTGCACGAAGTTGTCGTGAAAATGGTCAATAAGGCGAGGTTGAATCTCAAAGTCGCTTGGATTGGAGGGGACGAAGTAGTTGATGCAGTGAAGAAAGCAGTGAGGACTGGCGAAGACTTCAAAAGTTTGACGACTGGTGAGCACTCGTCATTTTCTGTGCATCTTCGTGCTAATCTAAATCCAAGGCAAAAAGCTGTCCGACTGGGGCTTCGAACCAGTATATGCCCAGTGCTACCTCGGCTGCTGGGGCATCGTGGAAGCATTCAATAATGATGCCGACATTGTTCTCTGTGGTAGGGTGGCTGATGCATCCCCGACCATAGCTTGTGCTGCTTATCACTATGGCTGGAGCAAACACGATTACTCGCAACTTGCGCATGCTTTTGTAGCCGGTCACTTGATAGAATGCTCTACATATGTTACAGGGGGCAATTTTTCCGGGTTCAAAGACCTCCCAGGCCTTTCACTGGACCTTGGCTTTCCGATTGTTGACATGAAGGTCAGTGGCGAGTTTTCCATCACCAAGCAGAAGAGTCGCGACGGAATAGTCACTGTGAGCACTTGCACCGCTCAGCTACTGTACGAGATCCAGGGGCCCCTCTACTATAACTCTGATGTAGTTGCTGTCATTGATAATATCAAAATGGTCCAGGTGGACAAAGACGAGGTGTATGTAAACCTCCCCTTATCTAACTCACTTCCTCCCCGGCTGACACGCTCCCAAGGTACGTGTCCAACATCACAAGCTTAAAGCCGCCACCAACAACAAAAGTTGGTATTACTGCTAAGGGCGGGTTCCAGGCTGAGGCGCACTACTTTCTTTGTGGTCTTGATGTGGAAGAAAAGGCTGCATTGCTCGAACGTCAGGTCCGCCACAAACTTGATGCATCAAAATTCCACTGCTTGAAATTCCGCACCAACGGGCGATGCCCGACAGACCCGAAGAACCAGGACGCCGCCACAGTCGATCTCCGAGTCTTTGCCCAGGCCGCACAGGAGGAAGATCTCTCTCTCGTAAACTTCTTCCGGCCCATCACCGATACAATTATGCAAAGCTATCCTGGTGCTACCTTTGCCGTGGATGCCAGACAAGCTGCCCCAAAACCTTACTACGAGTATTGGGTTGCACTTCTGCCTCAGAGTAGTGCAAAGCACATTTGCCATGTTCCTTACAAAAAGCTCCAAATTCCGATCGAGCCTCCCACAGACACAGCAGACTTCCTCTACGAGCAACCTACGTACGAAACCAATAGTCCCATTAAATTGTCGAAGTGTGGTCCCGCCACCAAAGCGCCCCTGGGTGCTATAGTCCATGCTCGATCCGGCGACAAGGGCTCGGACTGCAATGTTGGATTCTTCGTCCGCCACACTGACGAATGGGACTGGCTTCGCTCCTTTCTGACGGTTGCAAAAGTGCGAGAGCTGTTGGGTGAAGATGACACTGGAAAGCCCATTTTTCGCTTCGAACTCCCTAATCTTCATGGTACGTGATCCTCGTGCCGTAAGTAGTCGCACCACTAAACAGATTCATGCAGCTGTTCACTTCCTCCTCAAAGATCACCTTGATAGAGGTGTTTCGTCAAGTTCGACATATGATGTCTTGGGGAAGAACTTGGCCGAGTACCTGAGGTGCAAGCTAGTCGAGGTGCCAGACAAGTTCTTGCAACGGGGCAAGATCTAGACATATTGTATCTATGATTGAACAATCTACATTTGTGATTTGGGCGCCGAAAAATCCTGTTCTAAATACTTTCTTTCGATGATGCAAAATCTAGTGTCCATCCTCATTCGCCCAAGACTGCTCTCTCATAACCTGGATCATGGCAGTTTCGCAACGTCAGTTTCTCGGCTTCACCGTTTCCCCACACACCGTCAGTCATGGTGAATATTATCATACGCGGCTGCTATTACTCAGTCACTCTCCGCAAATTGCCGCGTGTGGTGTGCCGGGCCTTTATCGACAATCTAGCGTAGTGTCTTCCACAAAGGACTTATACTACCGTTGGTAGTCTCAGACAAATGGGAATTCTTCCACGAACCGCGACTTGGATTGACTGAAAATGGGACATAGGAATCGCGAGTGTTTGGTCAATTGCTGGCATAGAAAGGTGACATCATTTCCGGGAAACGATCCTGAAAGTCAGAAGAAACAGTCCAGTTCCTGATATTGCGAATGTGGTTCTCGAAAAGAGGATGTAACACGCTGTCTTCATCACTACGAATGTCGTCGTCATTGAACTCCAGTTCACAGTTACGTTCCATGAATAGCACTCTTGAAAGGCCCTCGAAAGAATATTTCTTTCTTTGTTCGATGAGTTTGTCTCGGACACCAGGCCTTGAACTAGTTACTTTGTGTCGAGAGGTAGTAGTGGACTGACTACCATGGAATATTGTCTATCCATGCAGCATGTTGAATGTGTGAATGGTAGGGCACAACCAAGGCGGCATCATGAGATAATTTTCTTACGTGGAAGATATTTACCACTGTGCTGGTGAGATGCGTCATACATTTCAGAAGGTTCATCATACCCTCATTGTATGATGCATTAGGTAGCAGAAAGAAATCTTCTCTGGGGCCTAGAAGTAAGGGAATTTGAGTAGGACTTCTGACATGACTCTAGTAATGGGGCGTACCGCGGGGGACAGGCTCGTATCGAGCAGCGCCTTCACTTTCGGCCTCTGTGGGCCCACTATGGTGTCAATGAAGATGCCCTGAGCGACCATGTGCCTGCCAGGGAGTAGGAAGTCGTGTAGTATTTTGTCTAGAGGGCAAGTTGGCGGCAAATATGCAGGGACAAGGGCCCACGCGACGACGGGAGTGGGTCTACCGGTGTACTGTGAAACAGATGTCGACGAGCTGCTCGGCGGGGCATCCGCAGGCTGGTCACTACAGCCATGTGGGCTTGTAATCCCATCATTATCATTTGGGCTTACAAGGCCGTCACCCTGTTCTGTCAGCGGGGCATGATTGATGGATGCTGCTGATACAGCCTATGCTGGAGGTTGCACTAAAAATTCGCGAACCCATACCAGGCCTGTCGTCCACATAACTATCATATGCATGCTGGCCTACCGTTGACAACCCCAGGTGGACAATGCTGTCCAAACTTTGCTTCAGCCTCGCGTTGAGCTCTCCCAAATTCTCGACTTCGCTCTTCAAATGATTCTGGAGTTGCATCGACGTCTCCTGGAGATCGGCCAGTTGCGTCTCAAGCTCTGCGATTCGGTTATTTTTCCGCTGGCGGTATGCCTGCTACTCTTTCTGATCGACGCTGCCGTTCTGTTGGATTTGATCCTCAGTCATGTCTGACACTGCGGGTGCGCTTCCTCGCCACGCTCAGGTATGCATCAGCACTTATCACTATCTCCTTAGGAAGGTTGTCCCACGCACCATATCCATCTCATGCTACGACGGATGTAGAGATAAGTGAGATGATTTAGTGACAAGGACCTTGGAGTTCTATGGTGCGGGGTACATCAGCGTCTATGATGTCACTAGCGCGAAGTGTACCCTTTAGCTATATGTTAAAGAAGCTCAGGGGGTACCTACAGGTTCTCTTTATTTAATCCCTCCCCGTCACAAACCAATCATAATGACAGATCAATCGTCCAAATTGTATATTCCTCCCACCAGATCTCTTATTCTCCCCACCATCGCAACTCTTCTTGGCCTCACTGGAGTCGGCGGTGGCGTTTATACTTTCATTTCCGCGCAAGATGCAATCCGCTCATTTGGGCTTCGCCCACCTCCCTCGTCAACCAAGACCGCACTCTCAAAGCATGCTGACGCTTTTGAACAATCGATGATACATGTGTACGGCATTCGCAACCTCGGCGTGGGGCTTTCGACACTTGGTCTTACCGCTTTTTGGAAGCTATCGCCAACTTGCCAGACTAGCCCGTTGGCTGCGGACATTTCCAAGAAGTGTCTCGGGATTTGCATGATGTTCGGGACTTTGGTGGCTCTGGGAGACGCGTGGATTGTGCGACAGTTCGGTAAGAGCAGTGAATTAGAAGAGGAGGCGAGAATAGAGGCATCCAAAGCTAGTACGGGCCACGCACTTGTTTCCGTTCCTATTTTAGCGACCGGTCTGACTCTCTTTTTCTCATGAGAGAGACGTCGCAGCAGAGCAAGATTGACAAAAGATTTAAGCCTCAGACGCGGGAAAGGCGGCTGATGTCAAGAATCATAGGAGAATCCACGTACAAATTAGTTTTAAGTCATGAAGGAAGTTCAGTTCGCACTACAGAAGGACGTCGAGGAGCAATCGCTGTCGGATAAAATGCTTTCGAACTGTATGCAATGTATTGAAATTACTCTATTGGCTCACTGAGTAAAACAAGTTATACAACCCACTTCATTGAGTAAGCATTTCTCTACTATGCTCACGTAGTGTCTATTGATTTTCTTCAAATTATTCGATTCGTTGAAGCTCTGGTAGGAGGGCTTTTGGGGGTGTAGAAGAGTTAATCAATAAAGGCAAGCTGCTCTACACTTTGATGCAGTACTCAACCGCCCGATGCGGCCCTCTTATTTCGATAGTAACCATTGTTATGGCAGTACTATGTCGCCTTCGTTTCAAATATCAACAGTACTTGCTCTTTCTGGGCCTACTCTATACCATGCACCGAAGTAATCGCAAGTCTTTCTAAAACACCATCATCAACAATTTCGCTCACATCTAGTAGCCGATCCCTCAAATACTGTCGGGGTCTGTCTGGGATATCGGGTATTGTAATGACTAAGGCTAGTGGCCAGCAGATAAAGTATGCCGTGCTAGCTTTGATTGCTCCTTTCAGAGAGGTTGGATTTTGAGTAACAAAGAATTGTTCTTTCCCATCAACCTGATAAGTTCCAATTAAATCCAACGTGAATGGCACACTTTCGCAGAGATCTTCGGCTAGGCGGTAGATAATCGACTTCACAGCGTCTTTCAGCGCATTCAAGTCCAATTCCAATGGCACAGGAACTGCAGACAAAGCCCGTAGAATAAGAGCATTGACTGCGAGACGAAGGGCGCGGTATCTATTCCATAATCCTGCATGTCCCACGGTAGGATAAATATGAATAGTGCCATTGAAAGATCTGTCTCCTATTTCAATATGTGGTTCTTGTTGAACCGCAATTGAACGGTACTGAAGTTCTGCGGGTAAAATTGTCGCCCAGCGAGCTAAGGCAGAATCCAGAGCCTGCGTTTCAGCCAAAAAGCTACGAAGCTCTGCCATCTTTTCGTCACTGATTGGCGCTGAACATTTCGCAGGCCCCTTGGACAGACGGCTAGCCTGGTGCCGCAACTTTGCGACTATTACCATATAGCGATCCATTTCAAGAGCGAATCCAGTCTCTCCGTATTTTGAGCCATCCCGAAGCCAAAGCGGCAAAGGAATGCTTCTCAAAAGTAACGATCGCATAAGTTGACGTCTGACCAGCTTGTCCAACTCCATGTTTGTGTTTGTGGGCCATCCCCGTTGCCGTCGTAGCTTCAGTAAAGCCATCGCACCGTCGTGATGTGCAAAGCTTCGGGAACCTATGGCTTCGATATCCCGACTAGAGGTTTGCGAAACTCTATCTAGAACGGAGTTCTCGTAGAAACTAAGTAGCATTGCAGAAAGAAGTACCGAATCGTGTGTTACTTCGTTGGCATCTTTCAAGGCCATATTAGTCTTCACGAGAGCTCTTGAGTACATGGCACAGCCAACGTTCAAGGCAGCTTGACTTCTTTGAGCTCTCCCGAATGTGGCGTGTGATACTGCAGATATAGCGAGACTGAGAATGGAATCGGGCTTCGATTGGAACCAGTCAGCTAGAGCATATTTCAGATGACCATCCATGACTTCAGGGACGCCATGCGGTACCTCGACATGGATGCGTGTGTAGTATGCCAAAGCCTGGACGTCCAAGGGAATGTCGAGGGCCGGAGATATATGGAAGTCTAATGGCTCTGTTGGTGATGTCCCAAAGTTTAAAATATCATTCGAAAATCCAGAAGTAGATTCAGTCCGTAGCGGCATAGTTGTATTAAAGTGACCTTGGATGGCCAAGGCCTCCGTAGACATTGTAGGCGCCGTTGTCGTCGTTGTCGTCGTTGTCGTCACGTTTGGACCTCGCCGGCGTTTCCGACTACCGCCAGCGTACTCATTTTCGTTCAAGAAGATAAAATTTCCATCCTCCACAACGCCTTGACAAGTCACTTTTGCCTTCTGGCATTGACCACAGACCGGGCGCGCTCTATCACACTACAGAGCTATTAGCTACACATGATTAACCTAGGTCTCCTCAACAGCCTCACCTTGACGCGACGATTCTTACATGTATGACACCCTCGCTTTGGAAAGAACATAATAGCAGTGAATTGAGCTGAACAGGAGGGTGACAAAGCGTGTTTGTAGAAAGGACGTAGCCTAGAAATTACCTAGGAAGGAGTATGGAGTTCAAATCTACCGGCCCGACTGATTACGTCATCTCCTACCCTATCCCCGTCGCAGTCCGCTAGTCTCTCAGCCACATACACCCTCCATCCCCAAACTGCTCCTCCTTCTTCATCTCTAAAAATGCCCGGAAATTGCTTTCGGCACGTATGGCTCCTCCAAATACTTCATTTCGTCTGCAGTCAGGTTTATACCCCCAACAGCGCACGCTTCATCGAGCCTCTGGATGCTGGTGCTGTTGAGCCCGACGATTGGGATACAACCCTTTTCTCTCGTCCAGGCCAATGCAACCTGGCTCATCTTGCATCCCTTCTTCTCGGCCACTTCCTGGACTCTCTTGATGATAGTTTCGTCCACTTTCGTAATCCCACCACTCATGGCAATGCTCTGCGCAGACCTGGCAGTCTCCACACCCCATGGTTTTGCCAGCAAACCGGAGAATAAAGGTCCCCATGGGATCATGCCAACGCCAGTCTCCTTGCAAAACTTGTTCATCTCCCTCTCTTCCTCTCTGTAACAGAGGTTGTATCGGCCCTGCATGCTGATAAACTTCGTCCAGCCGTTTTTTTCTGCAATAAACTGCATCCGAGCGAACTGGTACGTCCACATAGAGCTGGCACCGATGTAGTGGACCTTTCCAGATTGGACGAGGTCATGGAGCGCTTTCATGGTCTCCTCTGGAGGTACCGAGGGGTCGTATCGATGGATCTGAAGAAGGTCGATGTAGTCCGTTCCAAGACGTGCGAGCGAAGCATCTACGGCCTTGAAAATCGCCCCTCGCGAGAGACCTACCAACAATTATCAACTCTGTCATGTTTAATGACAATAAATTTGGCATGGAATGCTCACCACCTTGATTGACATAATCTTTGCTCTTTTGCATCTGCCCCTCAAACATCCAGTTGAATATTCCTGGCTCTTCAGGGACCGTTCCCATACACTTGGCCAGAATTGTAAGTTTATGTCGGGGTATGTCAAATTTTTTCATTGCCTTTCCGACAATCTCTTCGTTCACGCCGCTGGAGTAGACGTTGGCCGTGTCCCAAGTCGTGAGGCCTGTTTCTTTTAGTTTTTTGCCTTTAGTATATGTCCGTACTCACCTCGATCCCAAGCTGCTTTGAGTAGTTCTAGACCCTCATCTTCTTCCATCACCCAACCTATCCAGGCTTTGCTACCAATCCCCATGGTACCGAGAATCGGCACAGAGACTCGGAGTCCAGAGGAACCCAACTGGGTATATTCGACCTTGGTTGCATCGATACTTCTTTGAAGCGAGGCGGGAACGGGTGGCATAGGCATCGTATTGCTAGATGAACTGTTTCGTATGCAAAGATGGCGTTCAAGTGTAGTTGTGTGGTTTCCAGCATGCTGGCGCGGCCGATCCTTATGTACCCTGGAGACGGTCGCACATTATCGGCCGTGGGTCAATTCTAATCGTCTTACCGGATTTAAGTCGAGAGTTGGTCCTGACATGGCAACAAATACTGCGGAGATGCGGATTTTACTGTGCAACTTAAATGTACGATGTGGCCCACGGATGTTTTCCAACTAGATTAGATCGATCCTCGTAATGTCCAGATTGATTCCTATTTAAGATAAGACAGCCTTAGTATCGGAGCTGTGACCATGCAGCACAGTTGCTCTTCCAATTAGACAGCGGAGCCTTTTAAGCCTACCCTGCCGCTAACCTATTCTGTTGATACCCGCGACGGCCACAGTAGTCCATCAACGTCCGCAAACTCCATTCCATTATTGTTCTGTTATTTACTTGCACACACTCTATACTCCAAGGTGCAATTACGAGCGCGAAAATTGCACGTGTATAGAGTTTGGATCCTTAACTCCCTCAATTGTCCGAAATCCGTCATGGCAGAGGATCCCTTCCTGTATCATCACCCGGGAAGAGTATGTTAGGGATACCCCACACATTTCAAGAATGAGATGTAAACTTCATGGTCTACTAATATGGTGACTCGAATAAAACATTTCACTCTCTCGATCCCAGTTCTGTGTCTATTTTCAACAGACGTCTCCCGCGTTTGGTTTTTTCTAGATGCATAGGTAGCCTTGCGATCTATCACGCACACCCACAGTACATTGACAAATATCTCACTCATTTTCTGCTGCGAATGCTTCCTGACACTTCTTCAGTCAGGGTGCTAGGTTACATACTCAGCCAACCCCAGAAGATGTGATTGCGCTTCGATAGGTAAATAACGGCGGGGGTCCTAAACCTGTTCTGCTGTCGCAACCTAAAGGCATGGTCCTGCAGTAGTTGCGTCAGACGAACCCAGCCTGAAGCACACGAGGGGGCCAGCAAGGCTCTTAACCCAATTTGAAATATGACTAGCACTTAGTTATAGGAATATGCTCGGAAGGCTTCATCCACGAATACGCGGTTCTCGGCAAAGAACCATATCACTGGAGGTACCTGTCAATTTGCTTAAATCTTATCACACATTAATGATGGTCACTGCACAATGAACTAGTGCTATATTAAGAATGTTCGGCAGACAGTCCGCTGATAAAGTACAACTAGAACCGCCAACTCGTGAGGTCGAACTAGCCCATATCCACTTCCAAGAAGGGTTGGAGGCAACCATAGGCCCAGAATTGAATGTCTAGTCCGCGGAATTCTGTTGGCGGAAAGTGGTCAGCGGAAATACCTGCGGCGTCGACTGAGGTGTTCCGATACATGGCAGCGCTTTCAGAAGCTCATATTCCGATAATAAGAAGTCGTCAATGGTGCTTTCGAGATTGGTACTACGAGCGAGTATACGCGGGGCTGGTTCTATGATCTGCGATGCGGGGATCATCTTTCACATTGCGAGATTGCGAAATGCAAGACATGTCCCACTAGACTCCTCTTCTAGCATTTGTTCATGTTGAGCCCAACTCAAAAAGTCGCTTTGTACTGAAAAATAACACACTTGGACTCTTCTTGCCTTGCGTATGTAAGTGTGTTGCGCTAGGTAGACATAGAAAGTCTCTAGAAGAATGAATTTACGATGCAGGTATGCAGTAGAAACTGACTTGAAAGTAACGAAGCAAAGGATTGAGTTCAAGCTACAATTCAGGTACCCCTAGAATCCCGCATGATCGCATTTCATCCCATCATGCTCAAGTACGCTCGATCCGGCAAGTGCCGAGTACCAATTGCCTGAGAAGAAGTTGCAAAGCCCTCACAAAAGTAACTGAAAGACAAGAGTAGAAAGAAAAAAGATCCGGTCTACAATCGAATCCACGCTCCAACTCTTCAAGCGGACGGAAAAGCATTGACAGCCATACGGACCTTCAACAGATCCCCCCGCAGAATATCTTCTTTCCTCCCCTCCAGCTCCTCGACGTCCCAATTCACGCTGACATAGCGCCCAGCCAACCACTCCCTCCTCTCCCTCGTCAACCACACCAACGAATCCGCAGCCAGCTCCACCTCATCCACCAGAAGCGCATGCAACGCCTCGGGCATCCCCAGCGCAAGCTCCGTCTTCACGCCACCGGGATGCACGGAAAACGCGAGGATCCCTTCCGCGGCATGGTCACTATTGATGTACTCGGAGAACCTCAGCACGGCGAGTTTCGCCGGCGCGTAGGCCGACGCCCCGGGCACGGGGACATGGGCCCCGATGCTGGTGATGTTGACGACGGTCCTGGCCGCGCTGCGCGCCAGCAGCGGGATGAAGGCCCGCGTCATGAGGTACACGCCCTTGACGTTGACTTCCCAGTCGCGCCACCAGTCGTCTGGATCCGTGTCTGCGATGGGCGCAAAGGGGGAGAGGTAGCCGGCGTTGTTGATCAGGATGTCGAGGCGGCCGGAGAAGGCGGCCGAGACCTGGGCCAGGGCCGCGGAGACGCTGGCGCCGCTTGTGACGTCGAGTTGGAGAGTCACGATGTTTGGGGGGTTGCGGCCGGCTTTTTTGGCTGCCGCGAGCATTTGCTGCGATACTTGTTCCAGGGGCGAGCGCGCTCCGATTGCGATCCCTGATGCTCCTGCTTGGGCGTAGCTTATTGCCGCGGCCTTGCCGACGCCCTTCGATGCTCCGGTGATGAGGACATATTTCCCGCTTAGGTCTGCCTTGGTCGGGTCTATGGCTGGATAGGTATCACTGTGTGCCGCGACGAAATTGGTTCCTAGTCATGTTAGGAACAAGTCAAGCTCAATCATGGTAAAGCTCTGACCATTGTTTGCGTAGGGTTGCCCTGGATCTTGTGACATGTTGACTTGAAAATGGGGTAGGATGAAGCAAGTTTGCGAGATGGCTAGTTTTATATGGAGCGTGCGGATAAGGTGTACCGATTAAATTAGCTTACTGCCTAGGTACATCCGCTTGCACATCCGCGTTGCGCTGTATATCCGGCATGCGTGTAAGCTCTGGGCCTTGCGGAAAATAGATGAGAAATGATAGCTGTTAATTAATAAGCGGTCCTGTGGGTGTTGCCCGATGGAGCCTTGTGCTGGGGGTATTGGAAATCAAAATGTATATACAAACGTCACGCCACTGATTAGAAAGAAGACGGATATCTAGTGCTGTCAGCTAATGGAGAATCTCTTTGAAAGGAAAAGTATGGTTTAGAACAAAGTATCCCCTTTTATCAAGTTACGCATCACCACGAACGTACTCTGTACTGATGCACATAGTCGAATTTTGCCAGGACAAGCCACCAAGATAATATTCACATTTAACAAGCTGACTGCCTATAGAGATGCATCTACCTAGAAGCTACTAAGAAGAAGAATCGTAATAATTATTCAATACCCAGTGTTGTTACTTAGAACATTCTACAATACAGTTTGAAAAAGCGTGTATTGCTAGTTAGTAGCGTAGCAGAACTACTGTAAATCGAGAGCCTACCAAAAGCTGCCTATCAAGAACAAGATCATAGTAACACGTTTACTTGACTGCAGTACTAAACAGGCAATATCGCACACGGCCGAACTAAACAGGGGTCTCTGCAATAGGCTAGTGAAGATCTCTCTTAGACGCTACGCTTATACATACACCCGAGATGCATAATTTTAGTAACTCCTGGTAAAACGTTCAAGTGGGTTCGCCACGTGTGATTTCATGGAGGAGCGGACGTTAGGTGGCGGAGAGAAGATCTAGGGACTGAATTGATCCTAGCTATACAGCCTGCGAAGCAACGAAGTAGCAAAGCTGGAGATATTGTTTCCACTCTCTGACTGGTTGACCAAGCCAAGGGGGTAGAAATACATCGGGAAGAGCCCGCTTGCCAGATATCTCAGCTTCGGCGTCAAGAAAAGGAACGAGAAGGCCGATTTCAGTAGCTGTAGCTATCAAGACGGGTGGGTGGATGCCCGAGATAACCCTCTCAAGAGTAGTCCTACTCGCATTAAGTATCCTATGCTATAGCTCACATCAATATCCAGGCGACATATCGACGACACATAGCGAATCCCGTGCTGGCGGAACCCCCACGCACCAAGGTGTACTGCCGTCCTGGGCCAAGTCATTCCCCCCGCCACAGGACGCAATCACAGCACCATCTTGAAAGCTGGATCCCGGTCGTCACCCTTCCCAATCCAAGCATCGTTCTCCCCACTATGCTTGTCGCGATTGAGTTTCCGGCACCACAGCACATTTGCAGCCACGCTATTGCAATCGTCAGCCGCAGAAGCAATCCCCCCTCAGTCAGAAATTTCCAGCGCTGGGTTTCCGACGCAGGGAAGGACTTACAGGAGCCAGGCCGCACACAGCAGGCCCAGAATGATGCTATGGCTTTTATGGAATTGCGGGGCCTCTTTCTTCGGATAGATGAAGCTTGCCACGAAGCCGCCGCAATTTGCGATGGCGAGCTGGAGCGCGGAAGTGGTGGCGCGCTTGTAGTGGCCGGCGCTGTTGTTGCTGTTCCACGAGAGGATGCAGGGAACGCTGGCATACATGCCCGTGGCCATCATGAACGTCATGCCGTACTGCACTTTTGCGTTTTTGCTCACCGAAATCACGCCGTACCCGATGATGGCGATGGGCAAGGTGAACAGCATGATGACGCCACGAAGGGCCAGTCTATCGGACAGGATTGCGACGAAGACGGTGCAGACGGCGGCCACGGCGTAGGGCGGAACTGTCCAGAGCTGCGTCTGGTTCGGATCCTGTGCGAACTTGAAGTTGTTGATGATGGTGGGCAGGAAGAGCCCAAAGGAGTAGAGACCACACAGGATGGCGAAGTACGCAAGGGCGGAGAGCCAGACCTGCAGATTGAGGATGCCGCGCTTGACTTCGTCCCAGGAGAAGTGTTCGTGGATTTGGCTGCCTTCTTCGAGGCGGTGGCGCGCGCATGCTTTCTGGGGTTGGGTGAGGAAGTGCGCTGTTTCGATGGAGTTGGGGAGCACGAAGTAACTGAGGGCTCCGATGAAAACTGTCAACAATCCTTCTACTACGAAGATCCAGCGCCAGCCTTCGAGACCTCCCGTGTGGCCGATTGCGTTGAGGCCTCGAGCTAGAAGGCCGCCAAAAGCTCCCGAGAGTGAAGCAGCCGTGTAGAAGATGCCAATTCGTAAAGCCAGCTCAGTTCGTTTGTAGAAGTGCGAAAGATATAAAACCTAACTGGATTATTAAATGCAGCTTGTCGAGAGGAGAGGGGGGCTGCGAGTTACCATTCCCGGCAGAAGGCCACCTTCCGCCACGCCGAGCAGAGCTCGAACGGCAACGAAGGAGCCAAAACTACGGACGAAACCAAGGCACATAGTCAGGGTTCCCCAAAGAGCTGTAAGCAGGGGCAACCATATCTTGGGCGACATCTTCTTCAAGACGAGATTGCTCGGAAGCTCGCTATGAGCAACACCAGTCAGCAACCCCCGACTTCCTCGCTCGCATTACAAGGCTGAATGGAGACCTTACCTCGCGATGTAAGTAGCATAGAAGACACACAGGCCAATCGCATATTCATGGTCGGTAAGGCGGATATCCCTCTGCAGCCCCAAGATCTTCGCGTTCCCGACATTGGTGCGATCGATGAAGGAGCACAGGAAGAGCAGGGCGAGAACGGGTAAAAGTCTACCTTTTGCATCAGCCCGTCCCACGGCATCCCCGCAGCGAGGAGGCGAAGAACGCAAGATGCATAATAGTACCTGACGTCCATTTTCCACAGAACCTGTCGCGTCAAATGCACCGAATGGACCGCAGCATCGCCCGCCATCTCTTGGTCGAGCGCGCCATTGTGATGCCCAGCCGCGTCGTCGAGCTGGGCATGTGTGGTCTTCTCCTCGTTCATTGTCGGGTTGGGAGCTGACAGTCGAGTTTACTTTTCGAAGAGTTTGGAGGGCAACGGCAAAGCGGCGAAGGACTCGGGATGATAATTAAATGGACCCCAAAACAAGGGAGAGACTGCGAGCTGGTTGGTACAAAGGGAGGGGGTTCGTTCATTTATCCAGGCTGGGCATCCCGAAGGCACGATCCGTTTCCCCCCTCTCCCCCCGTGGGGAGCACAAAGTGTGACCTTGCTTGGACGATCGCAGCCAATATTGGGATGGGTCAGAGGCGGGGGCTTCGAACCCTCCCGATGCAGATGACGCAGCTGCATCTTGGTACAATTGTTTCCAACAATAACAGGTCGATCCAAACTGTTGCTTCTACCATTTCACGATTCTTCCTTTCGGTTTCTTCATCAACATGCATCCCGAGAGAGAGTCGATGCTTGAAAAAGAGGAACAAGCGTCTCGAAGCTTTCGGGGGCGCGGATGGCGCTCGTCGGCCCGCCTATGCAAGGGCTTGGGGCGACGCCAGCGCCTGGGCACATTGGCAAAGCGAGCGCCTCGCCCGTGCGCCGACATGGCAAGTTAGTGCACTACGAGGGGGAAGATGAAGAGAGTCGAAACTTCACGCTCAATAGAATCTTTAACACATGCTATCACTCCATGAGATGCTGTGTCCCTGCCTCTACTCCATTTCCCCCAACTCCTTCGCGATATGGAAGTCCGCCGCCGTCTTCGCAGCCACATCATCCACACTTACCCCCGGTGCCAGCTCCGTCAAGGTCAACTCGCCCCTCTTCCTATCGACCTGAAAGACGCATAGGTCCGTAATAATGGTGCTGACACACCTTGCGCCCGTGAGCGGCAGATCGCAGCTCTGGACCACCTTTGGCGATCCGTCTTTGGCAACGTGCTCCGTAGCGACGACGACCTTTGTCATATCCGGGTTGGAGACGAGATCCATGGCCCCGCCCATGCCTTTGAATACCTTCCCGGGGACCATGTAGTTGGCCAGGTCGCCATTGGCACTGACTTGCAGCGCCCCGAGGATCGAGACGTCGACGTGCCCGCCCCGGATCATGCCAAACGACTCCGCGCTGTCGAATGTCGACGCACCGGGCAGTAGCGTAACGGTTTCTTTTCCGGCATTCACGATATCCGCATCCACCTCGTCTTCGGTGGGATGCGGCCCCATACCCAGTATCCCATTCTCGCTCTGCAGCCAGACCTTCGTTCCCTCCGGTACGAAAGCCGCGGCCGACGTTGGTATGCCAACTCCAAGATTGACATAGTACCCATGCTTGAGCTCCTTCGCTGCTCGTCTGGCGATCCGGTTTCTCCGTGCAGCAGCTTCGTTCGGTTCAGAAGCTTTCCCGGCCTCTAAAGGAGTACGGAGCTTTTTGATCTCGATGTTTTTCTCTACGGTCGCGGGGACGATGCGGTCGACAAAGATGCCGGGGAGATCGATGTCGTTGGGGCTGAGGGAGCCGATGGGGACGATGTTTTCGGCTTCGACAATGGTGAGGCGGGCGGCTTTGGCCATGATGGGGCCGAAGGCTTTGGTTGTGTATCTACAACCCAGATTAGTGCTTTCCTCCATCTCTCTCGAGTTCGAAAGCTACCTGAACACGCAATTCCCAGCCTCGTCGGCCTTCCACGCTCTTATTATCGCGACATCGCCCGTCAACGCCGTCTCCATGAGATACGTGCGGCCCCCAAACTCCCTCGTCTCTCGCGCTGTTCCATAACCAACCACCTTCCCTTCGCTGTTGAACTGCGCCGGTATCCTGCCATCCTGCAATAGAGTATTGACGGCCGTAGGCGTATAAAACGCCGGAATCCCAGCACCACCAGCCCTGATCCTCTCCGCCAGCGTGCCCTGCGGACAGAGTTCAATCGTAATGTTCCCCGTCAGATATTTCTTCTCCAATGCCTTATTATTGCCCAAGAAGCTGATGATTAGCTTCTTGACTTGGCCAGTCTTTGTGATGAGCGACAGCCCGCCCACGTCCTCAATTCCCGCATTGTTCGAGATTGCAGTCAGAGAATGGAGCGATTGCGCGCCGCGATCTCGGATGGCATGGATGAGCGTTTCTGCAACTCCGCAGAGGCCAAAGCCCGCACTTAGAATCGTGGATCCGGATTGGATGTCCGCGACTGCTGCTTCGGCAGACTCGAAGAGTTTAGAGGCGGAGCGGTCGATGACCGGAGCTTTCGCAATCGGTTGGCTGTAGAGTCGTCTTTGGCGCAAAGATGGGCATTGTTTATCTCGTGTACGTGTGGTGCGCAATGCGACGGGTACCGAGGGGCGAGTGGGGTATATCCGGGAATGCAATGCACATAGGAGCAGACGCGAAGCTACAGGTAGCGGTTCCATATCGACGACAGGTCATTGAAGGCGTCAGACGAACACCCAGAGATTTAAAAGAAAGCCAATTACACCATCTGATCCGGATATTGTTCGGATATAGTGCCAGCTCTCGATGAAATGACGCGTGGAAGAATGAAGCAAGTGGGGCGCGGGGTAGCTTTCGGAAGTATCCTAGGTTCCGATACGCTGAGATGCATGGTTCCTCGGGTCTGAAGAATGAACCACTCCACTGTATACGCTATTCAACTCCGATGGCGACGTTGCGAACTCTGATGTAGGATGGATGACATGCGGTCATACTGACGCTTTCGCTGCATCCCATAAGCGGAGAGAACACGCAGAAGAGAGCCACTCCAAACATATATCAAGAGTGCAAAGCTGTAGCCCGGCCGTGATGGGTAACACCTTGACCTTGGGAATAGTCCGCTATGTAAGTCATCAAGGCCCGATTGAATCCATCACAGAAGAAGCAAGGCAAGGCAAAGACGATTCAGGTATGTACCAATGCAATTAAACAACTACAACAACTGTCACTATCACTTCTCCAGCATCTACGCTTCGTCTTCGTATCAGTCCAATCCAAGCCAATCGATCCAGCACACTAAAACGCCGCGCTTTCATGCTCATGCTCATATGCAATCACTCTTACACAAGACAAGACAAAAGAAAAATCTAAATCACAAAAATGGGGTTGGTAAATAGGATACAAGAAGTGAATATAGTTGAGCTGAGAAGGGAAATGTAGATGAAACAACAATGCTGGGTTGGGTATCGATGTCGATATCAGTGGTGTTACCAGTCCGGTGAAGGAGGAATACACATGCAGCGCAATGCTATGCAAAAAATAAAACAAGGGAGAGGCGCTGGCCCCAGGAGTAGACGCAAGCGACGAGATAGATAGCAAAAGGCAGTACTTAGTAGGTAAATGCCTCCTCAATGAAATCAATAGCGCCCTCCTGAAGATTGGGCCTGACCGCAGCGCGCACGTCATCAGCGAAGGGACCACTACCGCAGACCGTAATCGCCATAGCGCCCACTCTGTTCTTGATCTCCTCCTCGAGCAGGGTGGCGGTCTTGGGGCGACCGGCAAACATGCGGACGGTCTCGCTGTTGTTCTCAATCCTGTTCTTCGGGCGCGAGATGAAGAGCTTGACGCGCAAGCACTTCTTGCGACCCGGCATACGCAGGATCTCGTCCATCCACGGGCGCACCCACTCCAGGCACTCGGCGTCAGGAACCGTCCAGATGAGCACGATCTTTTGGGTGGCTGTTTTTGAGTAGTGGTAGCCATCGACGAGATGCTTGATGTACATGACTTGATGCGTGATGCCGACACCGCCGGCGAAGAGGAGAACAGTGCCATAGGAGTCAAGGCTGTGATGGCCTCCATACGGGCCCTCGATGAAGCCAAAGGTGGTGAACTTCTCGTTAGGAGACTTGGCGGCCTTCTCGTACATCTTGCGGGTCAGTCCGGTTCGGGCACGGCAGATGAGACTGATTTGGTTTGACTTCCGGGGTGCTGACGGGGCCATGACTTCGCCCTCGAGAGTCGGGAGAGTCATTTCTTTGGAGTCGGCTGGCGGGGACATGGGCGGGCTCCAGGCGACAGAGAACGGATGGGAGGACCACAGTGCAAGGGCAGGCATGTACATGTGGACATTGCATCCAGGGCGCGGGGTCCACGGGCGCACCATGTTGATAGTGACGCGCACGGCCTCTCCGGGCATGGCTTCGACAGTTACGCTGGACCGCTTCTTGACGCTGAGGCCGTGGTATCCAATGGTGAGGAGGCGAATGGCCCACTCGCCGCCCCAGAAGATGAAGACGAGGTGCATCCACGGGATTTGGGGGAGCCCGTGCCTCTCAAGGTGAATGTAAACACCCACGAGCGAGACGAGCACCATGAAGCGGTGGATGTTGAGGAAGGTCTCGTAGAAGGCGTGACGGATGGGCGACCAAGCCTGGATGCCAAGGATGGTGAATGCGACAGTCCCAACCATTCCCCAACCGTACGACTCCTCCTGTGCAATGGCGTTTCCGACCTCTTTCCAGCCCATGCCCTTTGCCGTGTTTGCGGCCCAAGCAGCGGTGTGGACTAGGGCTTCCAGAATAGTGATACGGGCGGCCCAGCGATGGAAAAGGTTGAAGTCATCGTAGGAGACTTGCAAGAGTGTGATGAGGGGGTTGTTACGGAGCGCGAACAGCACCGTGGGAATCAAATTGAGGGCCGCAAGCATGCCAGAGCGACCGCGCAAAGCCGCGATGACGGCCTTGGACTCTGCCTCGTGCCATGGAAGGACCAAGCACCAAGCGATGTTGCAGGCAACATAAACGATGAGGATGATGGTGTGCCAGCGGCCGGGGAGGGTTCCGTTGTCGATGGCAGACGAAAGCTGGAACGCCTTGTTGTGTCGCTTATTCCATAGCGGCGCGACGAAAACATGGCGTTCTAGCCACGGCCACCAGGTAGTCCGGTTCAACGCCCAATACGCCTGCCGGTCGGGATTCGCCATAACGCTAATATGGCGCATGTGGCGCAACCACATATTCGTAACGCGCAGGATGAGAGTCAAGCCGCCGATGATGATGAAGGCATAGAGCAGGACGTTGACCCATAGATAGTTGCCGTCCTGGTCTACACCTGCCAGGCCATGCGACCAATTGAGCGACTCGTAGCCGGTTGCGTTCCAATGCTTCAAAACACCAGCGCGAGCATTAAGTTGATGCGCGGGAGAGACGGGCTCTACCCTCCGGGGGTCGGTTGAGTAGGATGACATGTCGAATGTCTTGATCGGTGAGTCGGTCGGGTGTGGTGCGATATTACGAGGCTGGCTCGTAGAAATGGCGAAAGTTGGATTCGAAGGACTGGCCTCGAGTAAATGGTTTCTGGCGGCACTCCCGAGTGCAGATGTGAATGGAAATAAGTGGGGAAGGGAAGGGAAGGTTATGCGCGAAGAGAATACAGAGCGAGCTCTATCCCACGGGGCAACAGTAGTGTGGAATGGAAGTTTTCTAGTGCGCGAACAATGTCTCTGTACACGCTGACAATGCCTCTGTTCACCGACAATGCATGGCAATGGGACTGGACTTTGATGGCGTTAGAGACGACGGCTGAGAGGTCGCGGTGCGCTGCACGGAGACGATGGCGAAAGACGGCCGAGCTGAAGTTGAAGTCGAAGTCGAAGTCGAGGTCGAGGTCGAGGCTATCCAAGCCTGCGGGCAGATGTGGCTACGACGAGGCTAAAAGCGAATGCTGGCCTTGAAGAGTGACAGCCGTTTCGAGAGTGAACGAGTGTTGGAGTGGGTGAGTGGGTGGGTGTAGTGACGGTGGAGTGATATTGACGACGAGGTGTCAATAGAGCAGGCTACGGGGAGGATGGTGTGGGAAAAGAGTGAATGGGGCTCGTGTCTCAAGAGTGTGTCTGAAAAGAATGTAGGGTTGCCAAAACGAATGAACAACAGTTGGAGGCCAGAGGCTAATGAATGAAGGAGGTACCCGGTCACAAGAAGCGTGAGGCCGTGGAAGAACAGAGGAAGGGTGTGGATATGAACTCCCAAGATGGAGCTGCTTGGGGTGCCGAGCGGGGGGCGATTGGCCGTGGTGGTGCCAGAAACGAAACTGCGAAACAGAGCCAAGTGGTCCGACGGCCAATGGCGCAGCGTGCCTGGCTTGGCCGTGAAACGCTCCCTGCTGACCGCCACCCGACGCTCCACTGCAGTCGGACGGCCGCGCTCCCCAAGCTTTCTGGCCCAGTCTTGTCTTCTCGAAAAGAGCTGCTTGGCCGTGCCGACGCCTGCTCCCTGCCGTGGCCATCGGTTTGGCCCACGACTCGACCGCCACCCATTCACGCTGCCAAACACCCTCCAGCGCTCTCCAGCGCTCTCCAGCGCTCGCCATCGCGGCGGCCTCGCACCATGTCCCTCCGCCCTCTCCGCCCGCTGTCGCCATGCCCTCGCTGTGCCCTCGCCGCGCCCTCCCCCGGACGTCCGACTTTGCTCGTCACCCTCGGCCGCGCAATGTCTGAGTGTCTCCCCATCATCGTCAGCTTCATCTGCCCCAAATGAAACCCTCCGCAAATGAACTGGCCAGCGGTCGCCAGCAGGATCCAGACCTCCGGCTCTTATCAGCCCATCGCAGCCATCTACGCGAGCTTGCGTCCTGCCATCCCCGCCGACGATCCTATCGCGCGCATCCTCTGCCTGGCTTCCCAAACGCCGTGTCCGGTGTGGCGGGCCCCTGAGATAATTACAGCGACTTTGTCACCCGATACGCACCCGCGACGTAAGCCTTGGATCTTGGATTTTCCGGAGCCCAGCCACACCACTGCAGCAATCTCCATGTGCGGCGAGTCACCATGCAGCGTCACCTCCACGCTCCGCTCCCACTGCTGAGCCTCCTCCAGCCTCCGAGTCCGTCGACGCCGTACATCGCATGTGCCTACGTAGGGTGGTACGAGGGCGGCCTTGCCGCATCAGCTAAACGAAATAAACAATTCATGCCCTTTGCGACAAAACTGCGCCACGTCGCTGGGCGGCACTCCCGTCGACCTTGGGTTGCATGGGAGCTCTTCCCTCGCCGGGAGGCGGCGAGCGCTGGCAGATTGGTTTCTATTGACTTCGCTCTCGCTACCGTCTCCCGAACGGGCGTTAGCGTCTGTCCAGTTCTCTACGGACATTTGCTTGCTTCTCAAACCACCATCGATGCTACACCTCCATCCTAAATTTCGTTCATCGACGTACATAAACAGCTAGATGTCCCCTTCCGCATCCTGCTTGCACTTGTCCATTCTACAGATACCGCCCATGATAAAGCATCTGCATATGGCGATGCAACCTCATTCCCTTCTCGACCTCTGTGAGGCTGCAAGGAACACGGTCCGCTGTGAGAGCAGGGGTCTGCCGAGCGCCACACTCCAAACACCGTTGCAACGGCTTTGTGTTGATTTCTGATTCATCAAGTCATTTTGCTCTTTTTCATTTCCTCGTCGCAGTACCTATCATGCGCGGGCAAGCCTGCCATGCAGCCCCAATCTCTCCCTTCAAACAGTGTAACAGTACAATGTGCAGGCCAAATCTACGTATCCAAACACAAGTGCAATCGAAAACCTTATTCCTTATCCACACCCGCGCACGCTTATCCACGACGGCAGCCCCCGCCAAACAGTGCAGCCAGCGCCGCAGCCAGCGCCGGACACGTCTAGCGCGCCGCACTCACGGATCCTGACCTCATCCCTCTGAAACATCCGTCCATGTCCATTTCCACTAATAACCCCCCACCCCACTCAGTCAAGCCTCGACATCTTGTCAGGTCCTGAGCCCGCAAAATTCATGTGCATGAGGGCGTCCTGAGCCCACTCCTCCTCGTCGCCCGAGTGTGCGTTTGCGACTCTGAGGCCCCCACTGGGCTGCTCGGAATAGTCGGAATGCCGCTGCGAAGGCAAGGTCCACCGGTCGCCAGCCAGCGGAGTGATCTCGTCATCGTTAAAATTAAACTGTCCGCCGTTGTCGTCGTGCGGCGCGTTCAAGAATGGCTTGTTGCCATAATGAGGCTCCGGAGGTCCTGCCTCGTCTGGGTTGACTCCAGGCCGGAGGATCGTGGGCAGAGGTGAGGTCACGAGTCCTGAGGCGCCATATTGCTGGTGCTGGTTGCTCTGTTGTGTGTCATCGTCAAAACCACTACGTCTATCCCCGGGGGAGTAGTAGGCCATGCCCCCATGATCACGGCCATCACCCAGCTCAGAAAGAAACTCCTTTCGTGACTCTGTAGGAGTGTCGTCGCTTCCATCTCTCTGATACGTATGACTCGAGTTCGTCGTCGTCGCCGCTAATTCTGGTATCGATTCCGGATAGCGCTGCGCCGGCATTTCGGATATGCCAGCTGGCGGCGCAAAGTTTGTTTGCGGTTGTCCTTGCAGTTCCTGAGCACCGCCAGTCTGCAGCTGCAAGTTTTGCATCTGAGCATTCACGCCAAGCATGCTGCCGCCTTGCATACTTCCTCTAAAGCTGCCAGCCTGCATACTATTTCTAAATGTGCCAGTGCTGGTCCGTCCCTGCATCATCCCAGGCTCTGCAACCTCGGTGATTTGGTTGTCCTCGCCGTTTGGATCGCGAATGCTGTACTGAGCAATTGTGCGCATCTTTCGCGTGACCCAGCCTGCCAGTATCTTCCCTCTTTGTTTCTCGCCCAGGCGTGATCGGTGGAAATCACCTTTGATAACGAATGCAACAATGTCGATAACAAGTTGATGCTCGTTCAGGATTGCATTGACAATGACAGGGACCATGGCTGCGAGGAAATTTCTCCGGAAGATTTCAACGACAACCACCACCAAGCCACCAGCCTGGAAGACGGCGCTGTCGGTTAGACGTTAGCAATCTCGTTTGAAGAATACGACGGGAAAATTAGGCAAGGTTCACTAGTACGTACCAGCCACCCGGTAGGATGTTTCGATGGCATCGCTCCACAGATGACTCGATATCCATTGAGAAATGGTTCAGGCCATTAACCTCAAATGTATCCCCAATGCTGCCTAGAACAAACAGTACCTGCATGTCGACCGGAGCACCACCTGGTCCGATTGGGCGGGTGACATTGTGCAAGAACCCCAAGTCGCCCGTGCGCACGTAGCGTACGTTGGGATCTCCATCGACAGTCCTCCCATTAAACCTCTCGGCATCGAGGGGTTCTTTCGAACCGTAAAAGCAATGGGCGTTGGCTTCTGACTGAACCCATATCTCGCCATACTCGCCGACAAGACAAAGCTGGTTAGTTTCTGGGTTCACGATGGCGATTTGGGTGCTGACTGGTACCATGCCTGAATCTTGCACGAGGAGTGCATGCAACTCGGTATCAGGGTCGACAGGCATGATAAGGCCGCGTCGTAGTGCATTCATGTCAAGATGCAGCTCTATCGGTTCGATGCACATGTATGACCGCGAGGCTACCATTGGGTTTAGCACGTGCGAATAGACAGTGTTGATCGCGGTCCTGTCGAGACTTGCTGGGGCAAAATGTAGACGGACTCTCGAATCTACGGATTTATGAGCACGCAATGGTGTCTTCAGAGGAGTTGCACTTACAAACATCGGCCCGCGGTCGGCCATCAGTAGCGATCATAAGGTTCTTCAATTCGTGCATCGCCATGGCTTTTCCAGCTCCATGAGCCATGGCGTGGTCAAGCATTTGGCTGGTAGCATACGCATCCTTGATCTTGTATCTCGACAAGGTCTGGAACAATATGTTGGGGTTCTGCGCGAAATCAACAGGCGAAACGAGGTAGGTCGGCGCTGCAAGGAAGATTCCCATGAGACAGGTGTGGACGAAGCCAAGTCCAATCGTACTTCGGACGCAGCCGAGAACTGGTCTTGTACTCGTCATCTGGCAAGTCTCCTTTTGGACCTTACAGAGAGCCATGATTGTGTTGTGGCCCAACTGCACGGCAATGCGCCTTTGATCTGGCGTCCAAAAGGTCCAAATCAGCACCGGATAGCCAGGCTGAACCCAGGCAGGCCGCATTGTCAAACCATGCTCTCTGCAGCCAGTGGACTGCTTCGGTGGCTTCGTCGTATTGTATGTGTTCGGCATATTGACCTTCAGGATGACTGCGGACTGCTTTAGGTGCTGTGAGACTTGCTTGAGCTTGAGCACATGGTCGACCTCGGTATTGACCAGAATAGCTTTCACCCGGAAATCAGAGATGATGTGAAGCAGTGCCGGGGCATCCTCATTCAGCCGGTTCTGATCAATAGGTGCCATAGGAATCGCGACGACACCAAGACAGAAGCAGGCATGTACCGCGAAAACAAACTCTTCCGAATGCGTGTACATCAGAAGAAGTTTGTCTCCAACCTGGACCTTGACTTTGTTCTTCAGGTACATGGCTACAGCAGCTACTTTGAGGTCAAATTTCTTCCAGTTGATGCCCTTGCCTTCTTTGCCTCTACCATCGATGGTACAGTAGGAAAGCTCCTCGGACTGCCGCGATACTCGCCACTGCATCAGGTCGTGAATGTTCGAAAATTGATTGAGTGGGGTTGAAGTTCGGTCATCAATAACGACTTCCCGGTGGTCCACGCCAGAATATTGTTTATCTTGCATAATCAGATAATTCTGTCGCGCCATCGAGGCTACCGGAGACCAAATGCCCCCGGCGGGGTCATCGCCCAAAGCAAGGTTCTGAACAGCACTCTCTACGCCAAATTTGACGTGAACACATGAAAGACAGCCATTGTCAAACTCTTTTCGGCAGAGCATGTTCCCTATTTCGCGTCTGCCATTTTTGACAACACGTGGGAGTGTGTTTGGGGCTGTGATCATCACACAGTACACCCGTAGATGATGTTCTTGGTATAATACCTCTATGCAGCGTTCGGAAAGAGAATCGAGGAATTGTATGTCCAACTGCTGAGGAGGCCCGCCAGGGTTCGTTGGAGTAGTCGACGCAGACTGGGTTTCGATCAAGATGATGGGGAGGTATTCGCCATTAACGTGGGCATCAAAGGCGGAGCTAGACTGTGTCAGTTCCGATCTTCAATAACACATAGCGGAACTCACCAATCAAAGACTTTTGGCACCGTCTTCATGATGCTCACTACAAGGTGTTGGACAAAAAAGTATCGATGTTCGGCTTCAAAAACGCCATGCTCGACCCACTCGACCCGTTGCCGGATTCGGTCCTCATAAAGACCTAATACGAATATTTTACCATCGACAATGAAACCGAGAAGTCCAGTCCGAAGGAACTCCAGCTCTAGCAATTGCGGTGTTGGACTTCCCTCGACGAATCGGTACGGACGAGCATGGAAAATAGTCTCGGTGTGTTTCTGGAGCTGCCAGAAGCCACCAGAGAGTGATGGCGAATCGACCCAAATTTCGCCGATAGAGTATGGTGAACAGAGTAGGTTTGTTTCGGGGTCGACCACTGCCAGCGTCGCATCCGGGAGAGGGTAACCAAAAGCGCCGACCCTCATAGTTCCTGGTTCGTTCGCGCGCTTATTTGCCTCCTCTCCCATGGCGATTACGACCACTTCGTTCATTTTTAGGGCTTCTTTGTCCAAGAGAACTTCAGTGAGCTCGTTCCGACTCTTCTTCTGGTCGGTTTTCTTAGTGGTGCCGCCACCGATGAGACTCGTATAGCCGTTCACAACACTGGGATCCTCGGGCTTCTTCTCCTCTTCATCGGATTCTTCCTCTTCCATGCTCAGTGGGCAACCCATTCGCTCTTCGCCGCCCAGCCAGTCCCTTACAGAAATAATCATCCCACCATGCTCTGGCAAGCACAGCATTGGCGCAATTACATCCCGCGCCCTAGGATTTCTCATCGGCCGCAGCCATCGGTCTCCCAGAATCTCATGAAATTCGCAATCAACTGTCAATGTGTCAATGAAACAAATCTTGACCGATGCAAAACTCGGCTCTGCATTTTTCTTGAAATTCCGGGTAGCCATGGGATCTTGCTGGTAGTTATACGCAGCGCGTTTCAAGCCGGGATAGTCGGCAACCATGATGGTCGCCTTATACTTAGATAAGAGATGGGCATAGAGACCGGGAGTCTCGTATGTCTTCGGTTCTATCCACACGGTAGTGTGCCCGCCATACACAGCATACAGAACTCCAAGAATCATACCAGCGCTCTCACGTGGATCGAGGTAGCTCAGGATGATCTCAGTGGGAGAGCTCTTTGGAGGGCTTGCAATGAAGTTCCCATTCCTATCACGCAGCCCAGCACTAAAGGTGTCGGAACTAGCTTCTCCAGCAGGAATGGTGGAGATGCCTGCACTGATGCACGCCATTTGGTGCATGATGGTTCTGTGGCTGAGGACAACACCACGCAAGTCGCCTGTAGGCGCACGAGAGAATTCGATGTAGGCTACTTCCGGGACCTGTAACGGCGGCGTATCGTCGTGCTTCTTTGGGTGATAACTCCCAAACTCATTTGTCTTCCACCATTCGACTCCGCTCGGCCACTTCAAGCGGTTCTGGCTGATGTCACGATGGAAGGCCTTGAGGTTGTTGTCGGTGGTCAGGGCGAGATGCGCTTGAGTTGTAGTCAAAAGAAGAATGAGCTTCTGGTAGTCATCAACGCTATTGATGGGGACCGCCACAACGCCAGCGATGAAGCAGCCCAGTAATGCAACGACAAACTCGATAATCTCTGTATCCCGGTAGACCAACGCCACCCGATCGCCTCGATAAAGGTTGCTCTTGTCTCGGATGACTTTTGCAACCTTTTCAGCGCGGCTACACACCTTCTCCCACGCTATGGATGCCGTTTCTTTGCCCCTCGAATCAAGCACCCAAAATGCGGGCTGTCGAGGCTGTACGCGCCCACGATGGCGCAGCACGGCTCCAATGTTGTCGAATTTAGACATGAGGGTATTCGGGTTGTGAGGGTCGAAAACATTGAAGGGGAGGTCACGCGGCTCCAAAGGAAGCTGTGACTCGATGACTGCGCCTGCGGGTAGATCGCTCTGAGACATCATGGGAGGCGGAATTGCGACGGTAGGAGAGAAGGCATCCCCCGTAGAGTATCTGTTTGGCCCACCATATGCATCGCCGTTGTCCTGCATCTGCTGGCCTGTGAAGTCTGAAAAGTAGCCCTGGTGCGCTTCGAGCATGGTGCTCTGGCGGCTCATCTCGATCTCGCCCGGAGACCCGTATGTGGGGGCATCGTAGCCCTGCTGCGGCTGCGAGTCCGGATTGAAAGCGAAGTTGGAGCCAACCATAGTTCCATCTCGTGAGTACCCGTACTCTGGAGTCTGCGGTCGCGGAAGGAAGGTCTCGCTGCCGTGCGATGGCTGGCGCTGGAGCGAGTTGGTCCGTATGCCCAGCTGCTTCTCTTGGAATCGCCCAACCTGGCTTGGGGGATAGGCCATGTACTCGGAGCTCCTTCCACTGCTCGGATTGGACATTCCATGCGCAGATTCGGCGCGGGGGAGGTCGAGGGAGGGCGCATTTCGGTAGGAGAGGGCAGCGAGGGATGCGGAGCGGGACCCAGAGTCCTCACTGTCGACGACGCTATGGAGTCGCAGTTGCTGCTGCAGCTGGTTGGTCTCTTCAGGCCCCAGGTACTGCGACAGGAGAACGGTGCGACGTTTCTCGTAGCTGCAGGGCGTGTTAGCGCATGGTGATGCGGAGGGCGGCAATGCGACGGGCAGCGCTGAAGTAGTGACAGCGCGGCGACGGCGGCGGCAGCAACCCACCCTTTCTGTGTGATATCGCCCTCCTCCAGCTCATGGTCGAGCTCCTGCAGCTTAGCTGCCAGCTCGGGGTGGTCGGCCATGGCCGATGCGGGCGGGAGTCTCGAGATCTCGCTACAGATAGATGGAGCGCGTTGTGGCGGATCGCGAGGACATGTCGCGGCCGGCGCAGGGAGCTGTGCGACAGGCTGGAGCTTGGAATGTTGGAGGTACGATTGGGGACGAGGCGTGGATTGCGAGTTCGCACTTGACAGCTGGCGAATATGAAGCTGTCGAGGGCCAGGTACCGCGCAGGGTAGAGGATGACGCAGTGCCTTGGCGCCGCCATGAGTGATCGACGAGGCTTGGTCAAATTTGCTCCCCCACGAGCATCTTCATGGACGGCAGTGGTGTTATTTTATGACTCCCTCTAGCAGACATGACAGATCAATGTGGCGCTACACCTGTCCCTTTCGCTTCTTGCGAGATGGTGTGAAAGGCGGAACTGTGGTTGGGTGAATTTCCAGGTCCCGTGACCCGACTTTCAACCTCGGCCCGCCGCTTCTGGCACGAGCATCCCGAGACGCTCCAGCAAGCCTCAGCGGTCGCCATACGGTCATTTAAAACAAGTCGCTCCTTAACTAACCTCCACAGCACTTATATCTCGCAGTCATCACCCACAGTCACCCACCACCTCACCCACCATGTCTACCGGCGGCACCCTCATCCGCCCACGTCCCATCAACGAGTCGCAGTCAGCCATCGAGAACGTCCTCGAGCTGACGCAGCTCTCCGACATCGACCCCGACCTCTTCACCAATTCCCGCCCGCTATGGCATCCCCCAGGCGCGCGCGGCATCTACGGCGGTGCCGCCATTGCCCAATGTCTGAGTGCTGCTCAGAAGACAGTCCCAGAGAACTTCACCGTCCATAGCATGCACTGTTATTTCATCCTGGCCGGCAATTCAGAGATACCCATCATATACCATGTCGAGCGCGTGCGGTCGGGGAAGTCGTTTGCGACGCGGACGGTGCAGGCACGGCAGAGGGGCAAGGTCATCTTCACCACCACCCTGAGCTTCGTACGGCAGAACAGCGGCGGAGAGAAGAAGGTCGAGCATGCGACCGAGATGCCCAATTGTCCTGGTCCGGTCGAAGGCATGGACGACCTCGACCATGGCGGGTCTCCCACTGGGCCCTTCCAGAGCCAGCGCGTTGAGATTCTGAACAGTACTCCTCCCTCACACTGCGGCCCTTTCCACTTCCCCCATACTAACCATGTGTAGATGATTCTCCGCATCCCCACACGAAGAAGTGCAGACAGTGGATGAAAGCGCGGGGCCGCATATCCGACGCTGGCGGTCACGAAGCCCATCTCGCTGCCCTCGCATACATGTCGGATAGCTACTTTGTCGGCACCATAGCCCGCGTGCACAAGCTATGGCGGTACTCGGCCGTCCGCAAGGGCAACACAAAGTCTAGCATCGACGAGGACGTACTGAAAAAGCTGCTCGCTATGGATGATGAGGACCTGAAGCGCGTCAAGTTTGTCGATCAAGCCGATCTGCAGCGCATACGACGGCTGAGAAACGGCGAGGACGTATCCGAAGAAGAACCTCCGCCCGAGATTGGTATGATGGTCAGTTTAGATCATAGTATATATTTCCACAATCCCCGCGACTTCAGGGCCGACGAATGGATGTTCACGGAGATGGAGACACCATGGACGGGAGATGGCCGTGGGCTTGTCTTTCAGAAGATGTTTTCGAGAGACGGCACGCTCATCGCTAGTTGCGTGCAAGAGGTAAGTCCATTGATGTGCATGAAAAGGAATTTTAGTGCTAACTGTCCAGGGTCTCGTTCGTTTGCGCCAGCCTGGTGACAGCAAATTATAATGGTTTGACTAGCATATTTGAACTTATTTGCGTTAATTTAGAGCCAATTAGACTTTGTAGTTTTCTATGTTTTTTGGTTTCATACTTCTCTTTACCTCTTCAGATCTATACTTAATGAAGGTTAATTGTGCATTTGCATTAATTACTTTAAAGTCTAGTTCTTCCATGTTCTAACAGATATGAATACACTGTTACTATTCTGTCTCCGGCAAACGCAATTGTGAAAATTACTTTTAGCTTTCCAAATTTTTGACTCACACTTTGTTACTCCTGCCTTGTGTTGGTGATTCTTTGGATCTTGGACTTATATGGCAAGATTTAATTAGCAAAACCGCGTCGTTATTAGTCTTGGACCCTCACATTATGCGAATTCTCGGTGCGCCGCCTCCAACATCACATTCCCCGCCCCATTCCTCTCCTCTCCTCTCCTCTCCTCTCTTAAAGCCATTCACAATGCTCCCTCCTCACATAATCCGTAATCAACCCTCAAATTCTCAAAAATCTTCATTTCCACAAACTCCCCGTTCCAACATGTAGACACCTTTCCCAAAAAGAAAAAAAAGTTGCTCAAGCCACCCGTTACTTCACTCTTTCGAACCCGTTAGCAGGATCGCTAGGAAGGTAGGAAACAAATTGTGGCATTAGCAGCTCTGGGATTTGGGAAGACGAATGGACATAAACTAGGAAAGGGAGAAGAGTATGTGTGTTGTAGAGTTACAACTAAGGATTACTTTAGAGGTAATAAAATTAGGTAGAAGGGAATTGACATAGAGATTAGGAATAGAATTAAACATAGAAAGAAAAAAAGAAAGAGAAGAAAGTAAGTAAAGGTAGAGAAGAACTAAATAGAAAGATTTACAAGAGTAAAATGAACGCTACTTTAAGCAGCTTCAATAATATAATTTTGTTGAATAAATATTATATGTTAAAGTATTTCAACTTTATTTTTATTTTAAATAGAGTAAAATAGTTATATTTGACGTATAGAAATTTTATAGCTCTCTCTACTACAAAAGATAAGGTTCCTAAAAAGCAACATCCCAGATTTAGCCGTGTCACTTAATATACATGTACTGTGCTGCATACAACATGGAAGTAGGTATTTGATAAGCAATATTTTTGCACATAGGCCCACTAGACACCATTCCTTTTTATATACCAGCTCTTTCGTACAGTCATGATCTAACTCCATCTTCTGTCCCTGACACAGGTGCGATATGTTCATTTTCAGATTTGATGATACCTTCAACATGAACACCGAAGAGACTCCATCCGAACCTTTTCTACCACCAAAGGCCAGCGGGTCTTATGAAGTAGATCAAAGCGTCATTGCGGGTATGAACGCTGACTCACAATGCAACTACTATAGTTCATTCTTATTCTGGAATTTCCTGTCCCTGGAACTGAGGCTATACAAGCCTTCAATTATGGAGAGTCTTCGTAGGGTAGGACGGCGAAGGTGGGGGTTCGATTGCCCTCGGCAGAGACACAGCACTATTTCTTGAAGATCTGGCTCCTAGCATATTGGCAAGCTAGAGAATTATAACGTCCAGCTATAGTTTCAGGTTGGGTCTCTCGGACGAACTGGAAAACGCATGTGCGAGGGCGAATATGAATCCCCTAAAGTTATCCATGCCATTTTCCCCCTCTTTTGTGCCGAAGCAGTACGCGTGGGGCAAATACGAACAAGACGAGGCAGAGATCGCTGAGATCCGAGATGTTGGAGAACGGGTGTGTCTTCAGTTCTTTCGTGTTCTTTAGAAACTTCGAAGCTCAGTCCTGTAGAGGCTTGGTCGTTTCTTCTCTTTCATTTTCCAAGCTATCGTCGTATTCGGCACTACTGGCAACATGATAGAACAAAGTCAAAAGAATTATACAGTTGGTTGCTAACACAGTAAGCTTGCGGGTCCCATCAAGTTGGCCGCAGAACTTGCAGATCTACATGTAAACTATGTTATCCTCTTCTCATGATACATTCGCTTGAAACATTCCCAAATAGCTTAAGCCTTAGAGTCAGCTAAGCTTTTCACTTCTTCTCCGGCACTACTACAATATGTAGGACCCTCGGGATCCATTACCGCTTTAGGTTTGGAAAATTTTGGACTTTATTCAGCGTGGGTGCCAGGATCACACCTAACAATTTTAAAGTTCAAGCTGAATACAGGTGCACACTTTCTATCATACATTTTGTATGTACTAGGATATCCATTGTGTAAGGTGATGCTAGCGGTGAACCGAATCGAGATTTACCAAACCAATCATTCTTACATCTGAGCCTGATCCTATACAGCTGCATCTAATTTCCCCACGGTAAGCAGTACATAGAAAGATGGATTAGCTGCTCTCTTTCTTACAGTCGTTAAGACCAGATCTGTCGAGATCTGCAAGGTCAAGGGAAATCTAGGTGTAGAGAAGATGAAGAACTAAGTTTGTTGTAAGATCGCTTTATAGCATACGGAGAAGACTAGGTAACGACCCGTACAACCGATGCACTTTGGTAATTATCCATCGTAAATGCAAAATGTATTCCCAAGGAAGAAGGCTATACCAAAAGAGTGCTAGCGTCGAGACACGACACAGGTCGCATACATCTCTCAGTTTCGCACCAGGCCTAGCACTGGGTCCTCACTTTGTTTCTGCGTCTAGTGAACCCCTAAACACTCTATCCTCCATAGCCCAACCGGTTCAAGCAACATGGCACCGAGCTTCCCGCCCATCCGCGCCTGCATTTTCGATGTGGATGGAACCCTCATAAACTCCGAGGACATTTACTCTGACATCTACAACAACATCCTACATGAGTACGGAAAGCCTAATTATCCATGGAGGGTCAAGGCTGTTCAGCAGAGCCGAGGGACTTCGGTATCCTTTTGTCTTATTACATCATCTTACTGTTTCTTCCCTAACTTCTAGTAGGGGACCACGCGCCTTCTGGAATGGGCACAAGTGCCCCTCTCGATATCGGAATGGAAGACGAAAGAACAAGCTTATACAAATCTCTTCACAAGCAGCAGGCTGCTTCCTGGAGTGGACACCCTCCTCTCGACCCTCAGCACCAAGACTTCGCCGCCGCTTAAACTCGCCCTAGCAAGCTCAGCCGGTCACCATCTCTTCGACCTAAAGACATCCCACATACCAATCATCTCTGCTACTTTTGCTGAAGCATCCTGCCAAGTCTTCGGAGACGACCCAGAAATGGCACACTGCGATAAGAAGCCCAGTCCCGATATCTTCTTGCTTGCTCTGAGACGCCTGAGCCATGCATTTGTAGCGGATGGGGAGCCGGAATTGAAACCGGAGGAATGTCTCGTATTCGAAGACTCGATAGCTGGCGTCGAGTCAGGGAAGAGAGCGGGTATGAGGGTGGTTTGGGTACCACATCCAGGATTGGCGGAGGTTTGTAGAGGGAGGGAAATGGACGTGCTTATGGGGAGAACTGAAGAGGACGGCCAACCACCAGACTTTAGCGAGATTAAGCCCGAAATAGGAGCCATGGCGAACGCGAGCGAGGGTGATGGTTTGCTTTCAGAGGATCGACGGGCAGAGATGAGAAAAAGTCTGGAGGACTTCCCATACGGCAAGTACGGCATTCATGTGCAGCTTTAGCGTAGGATCGACTGCGGAGGATCGTATCAAAATTAGTTGTAGCATGGGGTGCTGTTTATTAAGGCACTACCGATCGCGGCACTGAGAGTAAGATCTTCTATTATTTCTATAGGAAAGCGCTATAATTTTATTTTTGGCTGGTTTGTAAGTACTAGACTATAAGCACGAAATTGAAACTATATCTACAACAATAATTGCATTACGGTTCACTAATTCTCAACCCTCAGCATCCGACATTCTCGGAGTTCCTATGGAGAAAGCCTTTTAGTCGTATAGATACGGTGTACGATGCCACTTCTTATTATACCAACCAGTCAATTAAGATATATCAGGATGTTAGTGTAAATTTCCTATGCTGAAGGCGTGCGGATATACGAAATCTCTCAACTGGGACACACGAATCCGAGTTATAGATTGACTTGTCTTTTTCCTGCAAAACGGATATTTCCATCTACTGTAGGCGACGTTAAAAAACTGTTGATGGTTTAGAGACCGGGCAGCCGTTTGAAAAACGCTGGGACTGGGTGCGAGGTATGAGCCTTGGCAATGGTACGTAGTAACTTCTTCTGAGGGACTCCCGCATAGCTGCATATATTCCCGGGCAACAGTCTTTTCGCAATTAAGAATCAAAAAAAAGTGCAATATCTTAAAGAAGGATTGTTGTAACGGTAGCTGCATTCTGCATAAACGGAGCAACAAAACAACCGGTGCAATCTTTCGTCAGGAGTCGTCTCCAGCATTGATTCCTCCTTACAGAGAATATAGCGTATAGCACTACAAAAACAACAACGGATGTACAAAACCCAAGCCATCCAAAAGCCAAGGCACCTCTATCTCATTCCGCAGAGTCTCCATTATACAGTGGGACGTTGAACGAACGAATTCGCAATCTAACATCTCCTCCACCGTTCCAACAGCCCCTCCCCGTCCTTTCCCATCATCCCACAGCACACGACCGCACACAACAAGCAAACAAACAAGCCAAATTTTCATCTCCCGCTGAATCTTCTAAGCATAAACCTGGCTCCAGAGTCTACACTGCGTCATACTGTATCTAACCCAAGAGGTGCAAGTAGGTTAGAGAGAACAAATAACCTAGGTAAGAATGCCTTGTATACTAGATACGAACTACACATCATGAAGCAAAGAGGCAAGACGGGATGAGACGAGGGCAAAGGCAGCTTTCCCCTTCTTCAATATGCGCTGCTGTATTGTCTACAATGATGAATGCTTGCAGGACAGATACATGTGGCACTATGCGTTTGGGGTTGGAGAGAGGGGCAGACACTGAAGCGGAAGATTGGTTGCCCTTGATCTGAGAGTAGCACAAGAAACATGAAACCACACTCGCGCAATTCACTTCCATCCTCCAATAAAAATCAACAAGTGGCCTCATTGGTAGCAAACAGACAAGTGCGATCGACCAAACGCGCTGTGGGTCAGAAATTCCGGTTACTTGACTGTGGTATCTTGACATTGAAGTAGAGCTATGAGATGATACATAATGCACAAGGGGAGCCTCAGAATAAATTTAGTCTGTTCCCTTTTCAGCATACGGGACATTAAAACGGGATTGGAATTTGCGGCCGCCCAATCGAGCAAGCTGCGATCATGAAGACGATCCCTCTTCAGCCACTTCGGCCTCCTCAGCCCTCTCTTTCCCTTTTCTACTCGACTTCACATCGCTAGACGATTCCTCTGGCTTCGGCTCTGACTTGGACTCGCTAGCCGCTTGTTGCTCATTCTGTTCGGCCTCCTGTGCCTCCTGTGCCTCCTGTGCCTGCTGCTGCCTTGCTTCCTCCTCTAACCTCTGAGCTTCCGCTGCCAAACGAACCCGCTCTTCTTGTGCCTGGACCATGCGCTCACCGATTCCCGGCCACAGACTCGCCACAAAGAGCGCGAAAGCCCGCTCGGTAGTTCTCATCACATCTCTGACCCAGGCAAAACGATTCTCGTGATGTTGTCGGACTAGTCTCTGGGCAGCTTCTCCAGGGGTAAGATTTTGGTTCGGCTCGGTCCTTGGCTCCCCTGGTGCCGGGTTCTGAGCCTGTCGATTCCTATCCGGACCTGCTCTGTCGGCAAGCGGGAGAAGAGCTTCGAAATGGCGTCGTATTGCGGCGAACTGATCCTCAAAGATGCCAGCTTGGGCAAGCACCACAAGAACAGCCACGATGCCCATCATGGCGGGTCTATACCAACCGCCTCCGCCAGCAAAGATGTAAATGAAACATAAAAGCTTGAACACAAGCCACAAGTGTCCGGCAATTTCGACGAGACGCTCATTTTCTCTTGGTGGGTTCAAATTCATGCCCTGAATCGGAGCTGGAGGCTGCTCTGCTACTCGTTGTCCAAGTTGTGCAATTTGGGCGGCCTGGGCGGCGCCGGCGGCGTCGGTGGCGTGGGCCTCGCGATGAAACAGAGAGGCATTGTGGGTGATTTGCTGTCCGGTCCCGGCAACTACGTGTCTGTTGGCAAGAAACTGCTGGTTGAATGTTTGGAAAGGTAGAGTGGGGCCCATTGGAGCAGTAGAATACATGCCCCGTTGATCGAAAAGGATTCCGACCGGTCCCTGGGGACTTGACAGAATGAAGAGTTCGGAGTCGACGTCTGCCAATGAGGGATGGTTCGAGCTTTGTTGGGACTGCGTTTGAGATGGGACGGCTTGAGGGTGTGTAACCGAGGAAGAAGATGGAACAGGATCCGAAGATGGGTTCTCGTTTGATGAAGCTTGATCAGAGACAGCCATGTCCCGCAAACGATCTAGCATACCATTTAACTCTTCAACCTGTGCCCGGAAGATAGTGGCTGCTTCTTGCATAAAAAGGATATCCCTATTCTGGGCATTCGAAGGGTTTGCAAGTACATGCGTAAGCCCACGTTGAACTCGGTCCAAAATCGGGGTGGTGCTTTGCAGGTGGTATCGGATTCGTTGGATACGCCAGGCGGAAGGAGTCACAGAAGCCACCTGGCCTACGGGAACAGGCTGTCTGCGAGGCGGTTGAAGCAATACTATGGCATTTTCCAAGTCTTGACGTACGGACTCAAGCCCAGCCCTGACTACATTCAACACACTATCGAGATCTCTAGGCGGTGGGGATCCCAGCGGGAGGGGAGGATTGGCGAAACCAGGTGGATGAGGAAAGGCCCGAGGAAGAAACGGCTGTTGATGGGGGTGAACAGGAATGGTGAAATTGGTGTCGTTGACTGTCATAGTCCAGCGTTCGCCATTAGGGCCTAGAGCTTCATGGCGTATCGTCCGGGTGGTGGTGGGGGGGAGGTTCATAGGTCCAGGGCTCACCGCGGGCGCTACCCCGGGCGGAGGCGCCTGGCCAGGCCCTGCGGGAGCTGGAGTGCTGTTTTGCGAGGGCTGGTTGGGTGTGAGGGTGGGTGTGAGGGTGGGTGTGAGGGGGTTCTGAGCATTGTGTTGTTGGTGTTGGTGTTGGTGTTGGTGTAGGTTCTGGTTTATTGTCTGGGCGAAATGCTGCTGGAGCTCGGGCGGGATGGGGAGGTGGCCAAACGGGTTGTGGGCTTGCTGGGGGTGGTGATGGTGGTGGTGGTGATGGTGCGGGTGTGGCAGTTGGGGCGGCTGCGAATTGGGTCGCGTTTGTGGCAGCGTTCGGAACGGGTTGGTCTGGAGAGGGTGGGTCTGCGGCGGGGGAGGGACGGGCCGGAA